>CAUYRT010018970.1:0-12881 GCA_963574885.1 Lepilemur ruficaudatus
AATTGGCCAACTAAAAATATATAGAAAAAATTAGCCAGGCATAGTGGTGCATGCCTGTAGTCCCAGCTACTCAGGAGGCTGAGGCAAAAGGATCTCTTAAGCCCAGGAGTTTGAGGTTGCTGTGAGCTAGGCTGACGCCACAGCACTCCAGCCCAGGCAACAGAGGGAGACTCTGTCTCAAAAAAAAAATCTTTTTTAAAAAATTGAGAGATTGAAAAAAAGTTCTTATTGACAATGACTAATTCTTAAAACACACACACACACACACACACAAGCACAGAGAAAAGGCTAGAAGGAAATAGAGCGCAATATTAAAGGTGGCTGGCTCCATATGGCGGGATCATAAGTGCTGTTAAGATCTTTATACTTTTCTGTAATCTCGAAATTTTCTAGGATAAGTTGCAATACTTTTGTTAGCAGGCAAAGTTACCAATGAAATGTGATCTAAAATATTTTGTTCATGTATTCTGAAATTTACATAGCCTAATACATTAGAGATATCTTTTATATCTCAATCTCTGCAGGCCTTTGCCAAACACACTTTGCTGCCAAGTTGAGCTGGAGCAAAAAATTCTAATTTCTTTACCCATCAGTTACATTAAAGTCTATTTATGTATGTTTTCATAATATCATTTTATCTGTGCAAAAATTTATAAATAAAATCTAAAATATATACAAACAAAATGAAAATAAAATTCATAATTCTGAGATCAGGAATAAACGGAGACAGTGATTCATACTACCACTTTGAACTTTAGGCACATCAGTAATTTCTTTAATATTTACATCTAGAAAAACCTGCACATTTGAAGTGTTTTTTTCCCCTCAATGAATGCAATATTACTACATGACAACTTTATGGCTAGAAGAATTTAGGTTTTTGACAAAGAGGAGGTCTACAGGAAAAAAAAAAGAGTTTAGTTTTTTTGAAAAGGTTTTTATTCAAAACTGAGATTACCTAAAACAGACATATGGAAGAGAAGATATTGATATATAAAATCTACAGCATACCCCAATCCACTTTTGGTGTAGATAGATGCTGAAAATAAGATTTATCAATATAGTTATTTTAAGAAATTCAGTCCCTTAAATAAATCTAAATACCTTAAAATATGACCTTGATAGATATATCTTCCACTTGGAAATATTTTCATTCTTAATACATTTTTAAAGAAGCAGCATAAATTCCTTTATTACATGTGATAAATTATCATTTAGTAAGGTAAAGATAATTCAAAATAACATTCTGGTATAAGTATGAAGCAACATGGTAAAAGAGGTCATCTATTATTCTGCTAATCTCAATTAATTAAGGCCTTACTCAGTATCTACTATGGGCTTAGCACCCCAAAAGTCATTTTTAATGGATGTACAAAACCAGATTTCAGTCAGAGCTTTGTTTTGATGTACTATTATGTGCTATTCTTTAGAGCTATACTGATACATATTAGTTCAATTAATTTAATATTTCTATCTCACTTGATAGAAACTAAAAGTTCACTCAATGAAAAGGAAGAGGCTAAAGGCAAAATAAAAGAAGAAATAGAGACATTTAGCATAGAGATGTAAATCTAGGAATCCCTTTTTTTACAAAAGTAGCAGGGGGAATAGCAAGAGTGAAAATTGAAAAAATAATAAAAATAATAATAAAACTGAATCCTCAGTATTAACAAAATTCCTAGAAAGCAAGCTGACTAAAGGCAGGAAAAAAAGAAGAAAAGATGGTTACTAGATTAACAGCAAGAACCACACTTCCTTTCTCCCAGTAGCGCAGCCTTCCTGGAAGACCCTATGCTTCCACTCACTACTTTCCCTTCTATTCCTTTCTTGCACTCCCTCAGGTGGATCTTGGTAGAAAAACAACATGATTTGGGACTGAGTCGTGAATCGTGGGTAGTCTTCATCTCTCTTGTTACACATTAGCACCATATTTGAAATTCAGTGTAAGGAATGTCCTCTGAAACTATATTTCACCTTTTCCCAAAGAACAGGGAACTGAGAACTGAGTCCCAGGAAGTTCAGGAGCTGCAGGGATCAAGCACCCCTCCCAGGTGTTGACGGTTCTCTGCCTCTAACTCTCAACTCTGCTTTCTGTTCCAAAGCAACCCTATCATCCAGCAGAGGATACTGTGCTGGGCTGTCTTTGCAGATTCAGCAACACCCCTCCCCCTCCCGCATAGTATAGGAAGTGGAAAAGACATAATATTCTATAATCTTTACTAGTTGGTTCCCTTCATGATTCCCCAGTGAGAGACACCTCCCTGAGGGTTGTAAGGCAGGAAAGAAGAAGCCACCATCTTTGGCAGGAGGAGGTAGATGTTCGGGCAGATGGTGGTTTCTTGCATTTCCTGCACTATAATGTGATGCTGTAGCAACTCTCAGAGGAGTTCCTGTCGTCTCTCACATTGGTGCTGTGGGCAGCAAAGATCACTGGTAGTGACTCTGGCTTCTTGAGATTCCTTCACTTCCATATTTCCTGAAGGCCAGCAGAAGTGTTCATTTCCCTAGCTTTTCCAATGGCCTTGTAAACATCCAGTCCCTTCCTGCTTTCATTGTCCTGATAGAACTCTGACTGACACGGATACTTTTGCTGATTTGCTCATTTTCTCGTGTTGCGCAAGTTGAGTTGTTTAATTTTTTGACCGAGAATGTAAACCAGTAATGCTCAGGATGTGTTCTAAATGTATAATATAGCATATTTCTTGGTATTTTCTAGTCATTTTGTACACTTTTTTGAAACCTCCCAATCTTCCCCTTCCCCAGAAAAAGTCAACAAAATATATGAAAGTACCATCATTCTTAGTTAAATTTTTTCATTTATTATATTTTTTATTGTTGTCAGTGTATCTCGCTTTATACCAGAATTGCGACAGAGGGCAATTAGTTTCAGAGAAAGTGAGGAAAGGTAGGAAGGTTGCTTTAATTTTTCCCTAACTCTGCTTGAGGGAAAATTCACACATCCTTCAAGTTTATGAAACAGGCGCCGAATCTTTATTAAACTGGCCAGCAGAATAAGGTCATCTCCACTCAGATATTGGATGATTGGAATCTCCTCAGGGTTTCGTAGCTTTTCAGCAAAGAGAAAGAGAAGGGAAGCTCAGAGTCCAGAATGGAACTGAGGAGGTGGGAGGAGCCGAATCTCCGCCTATTGAGGGTCCAGCCTAGTTATCTGTAAGCAGGGGCAGTGGCGTTATTCTAATCCCAACAAGGAAAGAGCTAAAATGCTGTTGAGGCTCAGGAGTCTGAGTGGAATTTGGGTATTTCCAAAAGCTTACAATGTATTCAAGTAATTTAACGACCATCTACTGAGGCGAATACAAAGATGCCTCTGACACAGTCCCTTCCCTGGAAGTGCCCAGTGGGGGAGGCGTGGTGAGTGCCAAGGTTGTGTATCCATTGTGAAGGCACCTTGAGGGCAGTTTTCCTCAAAGAAGGTGGACTGCCCCTTGAGGGCAGTTTTCCTCAAAGAAGGAACAGGATGACTAAAACTCCCTTTCCTTCTCCTAAATGTGCCCCTACTTCCAGGAGACTGTTTCAAATTAACCTCTCCATTACTCTTCCTTGGCCTCTGCTCTCCCCACTACCTCACAGCCTTTGATGATTCTAGGCTGATACTGTCTCCTTGCAGCTGCAGAAAGCTGAATGGATCTGTTAGGACGGTCTTGCCTGAGGTGTTTCCAGTCTGTGCCTTCAGAGCCAGCCTAGGAAGGGCAGTTAGCCTCAGTGGGGCAGGTTAAATGCAAGCAGAACTACTACCTTCTGCAAGCAGAGTGACCACTTATCTGCAAAAGGTGCAAGAATTTACAGTATCCTTCTGCATTTCCACACCTCCTTCCATAGAAAGGAAAGAAGGGAGGAAGGAAAAAATATGAGATGGACAAATAACAAAGAATGGATCAAGATCTTTAACCTACACTTTAACACCAAATCCCATAACATGACAGAAAACTTTTTACAGATTAAATCAATGATGGTTCTAATAAGAAAGATTTCATCAGCAGGAACAATTTTAAGGAATTCCTAGAAATCAAAAAGTAGATGAGGCCTTATCTATAGGGAGATAAATGACTAAATGAAACCAGTAACCCAAAACACACACATTCTGAGCTCAAAGTCAACAGAAAGGAGGAGGAGGAGGGACCCTGAGGTATACATTAGGATGATCAATTGGGAGGTGGCCCACTCAGCTTCCCCTTTTTGTTTAGCACTGGCGCCCACAGGCCGAGCACTGGCGGCAGACACTGGGGCTAGCCTTCAACAGCATGTACTACTTCTCTGCAGTGATCGAAAGCAAACTTCAATAAGCAGAACAGGGAAATACAGATTCTCAAATACAAAAATGAACACACAACTGAGAATCACCAAATACTTGAGGCTATGAAAGAGAGTCACCAGATTTACCTATGAGAGAAACTAATACTTAAGAAAACACAATTAATAGAGGAAGACTCTGGGATATATATATAGTTAATATTTACAAGGGTTGAGAGGATATTTTTGTCAAGAAATCCTAAAACAAAACCCCCAAAGCAGCACTACTCAGTCACAGAGAAAACACTCAGTAAGTGTTACTTGGATCCAAATCTGAACTAAAAGGAATTTCAGAAGAAGAAGAGACAATAAGGCTGCCTCAATTCCATATGAAACTTTCATTATGCATTTTTTCATTGAATTCCAAAATTCTTAATGGACAGTAGATTATGCAAAAGTACAATCTATCAGTAATAACATTACCAAAAATTATTTTACTTATTATTCTAAATGCTTTAAACTATTTTTAAAATTGTACCTACCTTCACTTTGGTTCCGACACTGATTCTTGCCTGTTGGCCCATTGCTAGAAAAGTGATAGAAATCTTGTCTTGTTCTAAGATGCGAACTCCAATATGATGGTTCAAAGCCAGAAAGACAGGTTTAAATGAAACAAATGGTGCGGAAGTGGTGGGACTTGACCAATTCCAAGCCCTTATTCTGTTGCCAGCTTGATCTGAATATTGACCTCCCAAGATATTGATGTATACCCTGGGCGGGAAGGAAATTAAAAAATCATAAACAGTAACACTATAATCCAATGATGGAATTAGCCCTGTCACTTGCTAACCATGGGGAGTAACAGTTTATGTTAGCCAATAACATATGAGTGGTGGAAATTTCCGATAATCTTAGGAGTGATAATACCATGACTGAATTCTACACTAATTTGAAGTACTGGGTCCAATTTGAGGTCATACTGATAAACTAAAATGATTCAAAGGATGGAACTGGGATGGTAAAGGGGTCTGGAAGGATGAAGAGGGAACAGGGAAAGTTTAGTCTGGAAAAGCAGTGATACAAGAGAGTAGGCTATTCCTGAAAGAGGGGAAAAGACCAGTGCTTAGATTTTCATCATGCCAAAGTGAAGACCACCGGGGGTAAATTCTGGAGAAGCCCAAGCTGATGTCAGTATAAGAAAGCTGTTTTCTAACAGTGCCCACCAACTGGGAGCCATGTGTCCTTCTAGGAGGCCTCTCATCAGGGCTGGGTGTGGAGGGGAGAGGCTCAGGAATGCCTCTGAGACCCCTGTAGTAGAGAAGAGCTCTGTAAGGAGCAGAAGGTGGAACTCAGACCAACTGGTCCTCCCCAGTCTCTTAGCATCACCAATGCCCCTTTTTACTACATTACATTTAGCCCTGCACAGGCTGAGGCTGATGGCAATAATTACAGTGCCATTCTATTCAGCTATCTCCTTGTCCTACTCTCACCCTCTTCCACCTTGGATCACCATCCCCATCTTGAGGAAAGAGAATAGGTATAGTTCTGGGTACTTAAGAAAATTGGCTTAATTTGATAATGAATTAAAAAAAAACTAGATGAATTGGCCATGAAGGCCCCCTATAGTAAGATAACTAACATCTCATTTCCCCAGTATTGATTAGTGGTAGTAATCTAATATCACAAGCACAATTGAGACACTGAGGTGATTATCTTATTGTGTTTAGGAAGAGAGAGATTTAGTTTTTTCTTGGAATGTGGGTGAAAATAATATTTGGCTAAAATTATCTGGATGAATCAGTGCCTTGTTTATTTAATAAACATTCTTTGGATCTATACCATGTAAGATACACTGCTATGTAGTGGCAAAGATTTAGGATGTGGCTTCAGGGAGCGTCAGTCCAGCAGGGGAAATGGACTTGCTACATGAAAGCCAGATAGAAAGTCTATTAAAATATCAAGGAGCAATGCCAGAGTGCCCAGGAGTTCAGTTTGTGGGTCAGGGGATTCATAAAATCAATCTGGAAGAACCAATTGGTTTGTAGTTTAGAAACCAATGAATATTGGTGACAATTAACATAGCACTTCACCAAATGTAACATTGCTACTGAATCCTGAAAGGTAAGTAGAAATTTTCTAATATACACAGTGGTAATGGATTGACTAATGCTTTGAACTAAAAACCCAAATAGCTCACTGTGTCCTACCTTTCTCAAGTACTGGCAGTATACAAACATTGCCAATTATTGGCGGAGTTTCCCAAAATGAGATTGTTATACCTGTAAATAATGTAAAGGAGGAGAAGGAAAAGATCTCTTCCTGAAAAGCTCAAAAAGTTTAAGTTGTATTTGAAATTAGAACCCAAATGTCATTTTTTCAGGCTGAATGAAATAATATAAAGTCATAGAGTATGTACATTAGTAGATCAAATTGGGATCAGGATAATTTCTTTAGAGATTTTTTTTTTTTTTGAGATAGGGTCTTGCTCTGTTGCCCAGACTGGAGTGCAGCGGCATTATCATAGCTCACTGCAACCTCAAATTCCTGAGCTCAAGGGATCCTCCTGCCTCAGCCTCATGAGTAGCTGGTACTACAGGCATACACCACCATGCCCAGCCAATTTTTCTACTTTCTGTGGAGATGCGGTCTCACTATGTTGGTCAGGCTGGTCTCAAACTCCTGGCTTCAACCTATCCTCCCACCTTGGCCTCCCAAAGTGCTAGGATTACAGGAGTGAGCCACTGTGCCCTGCCTTCTTTAGAGATTTTGTTTGTATATTATTGTTGTTGGTTGTGGCTATAGGAAGCTTACTAGTTAGGACTGTATCTCAAACAATAAAAATGTAGTGTAGCAACTGTCCATTGACAAATTATTTCCATAGATGAAGCAGCATAACATCATCAAGGCACAGGCTCTAAAGACTGCCTAGGTTCATATGCCAAATCCCTAGAATTACCATATAATTTATTAAGATTTTTTTATATTACAGTTATATAGTTCATATTTTCTTATTGTTTATAGAAACAATATACTTACTGTTTCTTACTGTTTATAGAAACAATACCGAGCTTTGTTTTATCTAGTAGCTTGGAATTTTTCTGAGAAGCATATGGAATGGCATAAACCAAAAATGTCTCTGAGTTGAATGTTACTATCTAAAGACCACAAGTTTAAATAAATCTTCTTAAAGTCATTCATATAATTTAAAAAGAAAAATAAAATTTCACACAACCAAAAAACTAAAATGGCCACAGAAGGAACCAGAAGCCTACCAGACATTTCCGTTGGGATGATAGCAGGAACTTTTGCCAGAGGAATCCAGCACTGCCAGGATGGCAGGGTTAGTGGGCACATCTTCTTGGACTATACATGTGAAACCACATGTCTTATTGGGCACTCGGATGATGGCTAGGTTTCCAGATGGATAGCTGAGGTCAGATAAGGTCATGTTAGTTGTCTAATGGTCCTTGACTATTCTGGAATAAACTTACTTTATGAGAGAGCCCTGTGAAATCATAAAACACTCCAAATATGGGAAGTACTATTATTACAAAAGGATTTTATGCTTTTTATGTGGATCACAATATATTTATGAGATGCAAAAATCCCTAACAAGATATTAGCAAATGAAATCTAGCAATATATAAAAAGGATTATTCACCATGGTGAAGTTGGGTTTATCCCAGGGATGCAGTTTGTTTGATATCTGAAAATCAATTAATGTAATATACCATATTAATAGAATAAAGAGTAAAAAACAAATGGTTATCTCAATAGACACAGAAAAACCATATGACAAACTTCAACAGTTCTTTATAATAAAAAGACTTACTGGACTTCGAATAGAAGGGAATGTCCTCAATCTGATAAAGGGTATCTACAAATCCATATCTACAAAATCATACTTAATGGTGGAAGACTCAGTGCTTTCTCCCTAAGATCAGAAACGAAACAAAGATGTTCTCTTACCATTTCTATTCAACATTGCACTGGAGGTTCTGGCCATGGAAAGTTTAGGAAAGAAAAAGAAATGAGGCCGGGCGTGGTAGCTCACACCTGTAATCCTAGCACTCTGGGAGGCCAAGGCAGGAGGATCATTTGAGCTCAGGAGTTCAAGACCAGCCTGAGAAAGAGTGAGACCCCGGCTCTACTAAAAATAGAAATTAGCTGGACAACTCAAAATATATAGAAAATCTTAGCTGGGCATGGTGGAACATGCCTGTAGTCCCAGCTACTCGGGAGGCTGAGGCAGGAGGATTGCTTGAGCCCAGGAGTTTGAGGTTGCTGTGAACTAGGCTGATGCCACGGCACTCTAGCCCAGGCAACAGAGCAAGACTCTGTCTCAAAAAAAAAAAAAAAGAAGGGAAGGGAAGGGGAGGGGAGGGGAGGGGAGGGACGGGAAGGGAAGGGAAGGACCTATTCACAGATAACATGCTCTTGTATATAGAAAAGCCTAAGGAAGCAACAAAACAATATATTAGAACTAATAAATGAGTTCAGCAGAGTTGTACAAGATCAATGTACAAATATAAAATGTATTTTTATACACTAACAGTGAACATCCTAAAAATGAAATTAAGAAAACAATTCCATTTCCAATAGTATCAAAAAGAATAAAATATACTAAGGATAATTCACTAAATGTTAATAATTTATATCTAGGCTGGTCAGAAGTCCAGAGATAAAGTAAACACAAAATTGATTCTAAATCATTTTGAAAGCAGTCATAGCCTTCAAGAAAGTTAAGAAGAATTAAAGTCAGTGCATGAAATAATAACTAATAATAAATGTTGGGTAAGTTATTTTAAATTTATTGTTATAGGTAAAACAAACCCTACACTCTTCTCATAGGGCCTAGGGAACTAAAACTTGATTATGCTTCCTATGCCATGAAAGTCATTTTTCTGGTTTATTATTGGGGTTTGACTGAACATTTAGGAAACTATGACTAAAAATGACTTTCTTCGACAAAAGGAGGGTGCAGGTCATGAAAAAAGCCTCATTTTTTTTTTTGCTTTTTGTTTTTACTTTCCTCAAGAAATTAAGTAGTCTGTATTAAGTAGTCTGTATGTTGGAATATTAAGCAAATAGTCTGGCCATCAGGCAGAGGTCCAAGTGATTGATAAGAAAAATTGTTTCATGAAATGAATATTGAATTTTGGCATTAAAAAATTACATGCTACTCATGGGCATGAAAACTGGTACACACTTTCTGGAGGGTGGGGTTGGAGAGGATGCAAAATCTGTCAAAGCTTTAAAATGTCCGAACGTCTTACCCAGAATTTCTACCTTTTGGTATTTAATTCAAAGAAATAAATGATAAATGCAACAAAGTATCAAAGTAGGCACAAAGCTGTTCATTTAGCTGTTGTATAATAGCAAAAATTGTGAAACCACTTTTGTGCAGTAATAGGGGATAGATTAAATGAATTATGAAATACCATGTGGTTATAAAAATGGTGTCTCTATATTTATTGCATGTTAATAACATTACTTATTTTATAATATTATGTATTATGTATTATACATAATATTATATAATGTAATAATATATATTATATATTATGTATTATACATAATATTATATTATTATACATAATATTATGTATTACATAATATTATGTAAAGGAGCCAGTTATGAAATATGAATAAATAGTTGGGGAATTGATTTTTAAAGAACTATATATATATATGCTCATAGACAGAAAAAAATAAGGAAAAATATATTTTAAAATGCTAACAGCTTTTCTCTCGGTGGTAGAATTTTTATTTTTTTATTTTTTTTGAGACAGAGTCTCACTTTGTTCCCCAGGCTAAAGTGCCGTGGCGTCAGCCTAGCTCACAGCAACCTTAAACTCCTGGGCTCATGCAGTCCTTCTGCCTCAGCCTCCCGAGTAGCTGGGACTACAGGCATGAGCCACCATGCCCAACTAATTTTTTCTATATATATTTTTAGTTGGCCAATTAATTTCTTTCTATTTTTAGTAGAGACTGGGTCTCGCTCTTGCTCAGGCTGGTTTTGAACTCCTGACCTTGAGTGATCCTCCCACCTCTGCCTCCCAGAGTGCTAGGATTACAGGCGTGAGCCACCGCGCCTGACTCGGTGGTCGAATTTGAGGGTAATTTTTTCTTTATGTTTTTCTGTATTTTCTTTATCTTTGTTTGTTTGAAAAAATAAAACTAATAAAAATAATATGTTGAAAGAAAGGATACAATATTTGCATTGTCCCATCTGGAAATGAAGTCAGAAACTTGCTCCCATGTTTGTAATGCTTCTCCAAGAGCTCGTTGCTCACAATCTATACACCACAGAAAAGAAAACACTTAACTGTGAATTGTTTCAGATATAAAACAATGGACATAAATTGGTTGCTAGACAGAGAATTTTTGGCCTTACTTCAACACCAGCGGACAATCCTTGGCAATCATTTATAGATTGTCCCTAACCACTGCAGTATAACATGATAAAGTCTTTCTGATAGAAATCTGACATTATATATCTATTTGAAGTGGGTTTTTTTGTTTTTATTTTTAGTTTTTTACTTTATACACATATTACTATAAAAACAAAAGAAGATAAAACCAGCCGCAGCACACACATTCTGATTGGAGTGTTGGTATAACACTATTTAACTCTGTTAAAATTCTTAGAACTGAACATCTCAAAAGGGTTAATTTTACTTCAATAAATTTGACATCAAAGAGAAAAAAACTTCAGGATAAGCTGCAGCGGCTGATGTCTCTTCAAAGTTACTCTTGAAGTTCATTTGAGCACAACACGAGTGGAGTATGGGAAGGTGAAGAAAGACATACAGGGAGAGATTCCTTATTATAGCTCCAAGTTCAACTATTTTATATATAAAGTTCAACAGGGAAAGAATTTTTACCCTACAATATTTTATAATAAACTGAAGATTCAGTTTAATTCTATTTATTACTAATCTTGAATTGAACTAAAAAAGATACAGGAATTCCTAGGGCTAAATAATGAAATGATCTAAATGTTCATGTAAATGTTGCCATTTATTTTGAAAGCTAATACACATTTTTACTTTTAAAAATTATGAAATATGGAATACATTCAGAGAATGCTAAAACATGCTATGTCCTTAATGAGTAATTATAAAGCAAACACCCATGTAATCACCATCCAGGTCAAGAAATCAAAAAATGATGACACTCTAGAAGCCCCCGTCCCAATGTGTCCATCCCAATGTCAACACCCTTCCTTCCTAGATGTAACCACTAGTCTGATTTCACAGTAATTTCTTTGCTTTTCTTTGTACTTTTATCATTTATAAACATTATAGTTTAATTTTCCCACTTTTGAATTTTACATAAATGAAATCATATATATTTTTCTGTCTTGTTTCTTTCTGTCAACATTATGTTTTTAAGATTCAGACACGTCCTAGTATGTAGCTGTAGTGCAGTAATTTTCATGTGTGAATAGTATTCCATTGTATGAATTTATCACTATTCATTTATTCTATTGTTAATGGAAATTTGGGTTGTTACCAGTTTTGGACTATTACAAACAATGATACTGTGAACATTCTTATACATGTATGCTGGTTCCAAGTTCCTCTAGGATATTATACCCAGAGGTGGAATTGCTGGATCCCAAGGTATACCTATCTTCCACTTTACTAGATAATGCCAAAATGATTTCCAAGTTGTGCCTATTCACACTTCCATTAGAGGCCAATAATAGCTAGTATTGCTCTGTATCCTTTCTAAAACTCAGTACTATCACATTTTACATTTTTTAATAATCTGGTTGTTATGTACTGATCTCTGGTTGTGGTTTGCATTTCATTTCTCAAGTTGCTAATGAGGTTGAGCACCTTTTCATATGTTTGTTGAACATTTGAATTTTCCTCTTTGAGAAGCATCTGTTCAAATTTTTGGGGGCCCATTTTTCTGTTAGGTTGACATTTTTTTCATGTTGACTTATAAAATTTTAATTTATCAAATCCTTTATGACTACTGCTTTTTTTCCTTCTATTACTGAATCTTCCCCTAACCTGAGGTCATAAAGCCATTTGCCTATTAATATATTTTTAAAAATCTTTGTAGTTTTGCATTTCCCATTTAGGTCTTTAATCCACCTGAAATTTATTTTTACATATGGTGTGAAGTAATGGTTCCAATTTTACTCAAAAAAATATGGATGGATCCCCAATTGTCCCAGCACTGTGTATTAAAAAGATTATCCTTTCTCTATTATTGTGCAGTGCCACTGCTGCCGTAAATCAGATATGCATGTATGCATAAGTCTGAGTCTAGACTCTCTATTCTGCATGTAGATTTCTTTGTTTGTTCTGCCCTAGACTATATTTTGTAATAGATCTTAATATCTGGTAGAGCATGTTCTCTTCTCCCCAGCCTGTTCTTTCTTCAAGAATGTTTTGGCTATTCTAGGTTCTTTACATTTCCACATAAATTTTAGAAATCAACTTATCAAGACTTCCCTTCCCGGGCCGGGCGCGGTGGCTCACGCCTGTAATCCTAGCACTCTGGGAGGCCGAGGCGGGTAGATAGCTCAAGGTCAGGAGTTCAAGACCAGCCTGAGCAAGAGCGAGACCCCATCTCTATAAATAGAAAGAAATTAATTGGCCAACTAAAAA
>CAUYRT010018971.1:0-15008 GCA_963574885.1 Lepilemur ruficaudatus
GGTGGATAGCTCAAGGTCAGGAGTTCAAGACCAGCCTGAATAAGAGCGAGACCCCGTCTCTACTATAAAATAGAAAGAAATTAACTGGACAACTAAAAATATATGTAAAAAATTAGCCAGGCATAGTGGCGCATGCCTGTAGTCCCAGCTACTTGGGAGGCTGAGGCAGAGGGATTGCTTGAGCCCAGGAGTTTGAGGTTGCTATGAGCTAGGCTGACGCCACGGCAATCACTCTAGCCCGGGTAACAGAGTGAGACTGTCTCAAAAAAAAAAAAAAAAAAAAAAAAGAAACTGCAAGTAGTATGTATTTGACTTTTCATTCATTTGTTCACTAAATACATTGAACATCAGCTTATGATGGGGACCACCCACGGAAGATCTTATGGTCCAGAGGGGCAGAGAGACGGTAAACAGATACATTGCAGTGAGCCCTGCAGCATGCTGTATCAGATACATTGGCCTAATGCTGAGGGTACCCTCAGAGGGAACCGCTGTTTTCCCACAGAGGGCTTGGAGAACGCTTTCCAGAGGAAGGGTTATTAGAGTGGTTTTGAAGGGTGAATAGGAGTTTGGCAGGTGGGAAGGGTGCGAGGGAAGGTTTCAGGAAGCCCAGGTGGGAGTAACAACCTGTGCCCTGGGGCAGTGTCTGGAGATTATAACTTTAGGAGTGACAAGACCACACTGAGCTTGGTAGTGGACGGGAGGTGACCTGGACCAAGCTAAGGATTTTATCCTGTAGCCAAGACAGTCAACAAAAGCTGTTAAGCCGAGTGTGACAGGATTCCTTGTCACAGGGGAGAACTCCGGCTTCCGTGGAGGACGAGTGGCAGAGGGAGAGAGAGAAGGTGGGGAGGCTGGGGAGGGGCTGTCGCAATACCCAGGCTGTGCTCCGTCAGGGAACAAAGTTGCCAGGACAAGCCGGGCAGGGGGGAGGAGAGCGAGCAGCTCCGCCTCAGCCCCCTGCAGCCATCTGCTCGTCACTCACAGCTTGTGCCTCCTCCCACTCCTGAGCCAACGGAGCTTCTGCCACTGACATTTGGAACAGGGGGAAAGGCTCAGAAAAGGGGAGGCCTGTGGCAAAGGCCCCCTCCCCAGTCCCACCTTGGGACTGATCTGCATGTGGGATGTGATGTATGTGGATGGCTCCCACGTGACCTTCCAAGCAGGTCAACAGGGACTGTCTCTTTGTGCCTTCCAGAGGAACCGCCTCTCAGTCTGAGAAAAGCAGGAGAAGCAGAGCACCTGGGTGTGAAGCAGAGAGACTGCTGGTGGAAGGGCAAGGGGCGTTAGCCTGGTGGTGGCTGCAGTAAGGTGAGCCTAAGGGTGTCGCCAACTTCTGTAGCACAGGCAGAGGGCCTGTGGCCAGGGAGTCGGCTCACCTCCTGAGGCTGAGCTGACTCATTGGATCCTCAGCCTTGGGCTACTGCAGCCTTAGCCTTAACCAGCTGAGGACATTTTCTAGCTGAGGATTTAAGGAGAGTTCCACGTTTGGAAGCCCCCGGCTCAGCACAACGCCAGTTTGGTAAATGATTCTCAGATGGAATCAAACTCAAGTGATGAACCTACTGCGAGTCTTCACTAACAAGCGTGTACACCCATGTATAGTCCCACGGCTTGCAGCAACATATTTTTTTAAGCTGCATATTGTTATCAGGACAGGTTAATTGGGGAGAAGGAGGAGCAAAAGGGTGTGGGAGGCTGTACCCAAGAGCAGAGGCAGGAACAGCAGGATGGTGGCCATGGATGTCAACATCTGCTCCGGCGAGTGTAGCAACTCCCTGCCCTGAACAAAGACCAGACCAGAGGTGGGGAGGAGAGGGAGGCTGCACCGAGCAGGGGCTCCCAGGCCCCTGTATACTATAAACGCGGCAGAGGTGTTTAACTTTTGGTTGCCTGGCAGAGGAAAACTGAGCGTCCTGGGGAGAGGTGGTGGTGGAAGGGGACACCTGAGGGGCCTGTCCACTGGGATATTTTAAATGACTACTATGGCCATACTGGTGCACCTGGTTACTGAGGGCAAAAGGTGAAGGGGCAGGAAAAGACCTGGGGCAAATGACACGGTGGGACTTACCAAGACATGCTCATGGCTTAACAGATTGCTGGGGTGTCCAGGCCGAGAAAAGAGGAAATAATAATGATAGTTTCTCAGCTCTTTACACTTATGTAAGACATTTAATCCTCACCGCAATTCCATGAGGTGGATACATGTATTATCCCTGTTTTACAAATAAGGAAAATCAAACAGTGCACTGGATCCCAAAGTTAACAGAAGGAAAATACTAGGTAAAATATAAAAAACATCCTACTATCTTATAGGAATTAAAAAAAACAATAGCCACCCTGTTACAACCAGCTCTTATTGCCAAGGTCTCCAACAGCTGTGACTGACACCAAAATCTTGTTTTGTAATTGACACATTTGAAGGTGGGAGATTAAAGTAGAGTATGTGATAAATTGCTTTAAAATTTTACAAGTAAATCAATGAGAACTGAAAGCAGAGTTCTCTGTCACTGTGTTAACCAATGCTGGGATCTAGCAAAAACAGTGAGTTGCTGGCTCCAGGAAATTCTCCCTCCTGGAAGAGAAGTGTGTGAACCGACCAGCAGCTTGCTCGTCAAGACCTCCCTCAAGACCCACACCACGGGGCCCACTGTGCTAAGCTGTTATGTCATCAACTCGGCTGTTCTAACCAGTTTCTCACCTTGCAACACCTGCCTGAAACTCACTGAGCCCTGATCCTAAAACCCTAACAACATCCTGCCCTACCTTCTTTCCCATGTTGAGGCACTATTAACGCTTCTTCAAGGAGAAGTTCTCCCTTAAGCTTTGCTTGATCAACGAGTTTTTCTAGTGGTTTCTGGGGAGTCAACAGTTGACACTAAACATATATTTAATTATAGAGCTCTGGTGACATTGTGACCTTACTGGTAATACCACCAAGTATTAGAGCAGTATTATGAGTGAAAAACACACGCATTTGGATCCTTCCTGTTGCAGCAATGTTTGCCCCCAAACCGGGGCCAGAGACTTATAAACCAGGGAGCCGAGGGGCACTGCTTCCTCATGGTAGGACATGGTCGTTACAGTGACTGACTCAGGGCCCTGTGAGTGCTCAACTGCCCACACAGCCCCTTGACTTCCTGCCTTCCGCCATGTGGCCGTGAAATGTGTCCCGAGACCCTGCCGATTTGGCCGTGCAGATTGGACCATACAGAAATAGGGTTCTGGCAAGGCAGCTCAGCTTTAAATGTATAAGCGAGGGCAGCAGAAGCTTTTAGCTGGGCAGATGGGAGAAATCCAACCAACAGGGGTGCTCACCCAGGGTGCTATTAGTTAGAGAATGCTAATTAACTCACCCAATCTCATTCCTTGGGTTGGGGGCGGTGAGAAGGAAGTAGGGAAAATTACAATAGAAACCAAGAGAAGTAAAGAGAGAGGCAGCAGTAGAAATAATGGGAGAGTTGAGAGGGAATCTGAGTCATGACAGAGCAGAGTCACCAGATTAGGGAACAGCAGATGCTCAGTTCTGAGAGGACCACAGATGTCAGAGTCACAGAGGTACTGGCATATCCTGAAAGCTGCAGGTCCTGTCCCTCTCCCCGAGGCCTATGGCGTTGCTAAGGATTTGTTGCACTAATGATAAAATAATAAGCAACATAGGCAGTTTTATGTTGACGTGCAATTTAACACAATAGACACAGATCTTAAATGTTCAGTTCTACAAATTTTGAAAATGTGTGTACAGCATGTAACCAGGAACCAAAACACAAGAGAACATTTCCATGACCTCGGAAAGTTCTCGTGCTCCTTCACAATCTTTCTTGCACCATAGATTAATGTGCCTCTGTGAGCACTTCACATAGAGTCCTTTTTTGTGTCTAGCTTCTTTCACTCAGCTTCATAATTTAGAGAGTCACTCATGTTGTTGCAAGTATCAATAGTTGGTTTCTTTTTATAGTTAATTAGTATTCCATTCTAAGGATGTGCTACGATTTGTTTTTCTTTCTCGTGTTGATGGGCAAGAATAAGGCTGCTATAGACATTCATATACAAGTGTTTTTGAGGATATATGTTTTTATTTTCTCAGATAAATAACGAGACGTGTAATTTGTGGGTCATAGGGTTAGTGCATATTTAAGTTTATGAAACTGCCAGGCTGTTTTGCAAAGTGATTGCACCACTTCACACGCCCACCAGCCGCGTAGGAGAGTTCTAGCTCTTCTGCATCATCACCAGCAGTTAGTGCTTTTTAGACTTTAGTCATTCTATTGAGTGTGAAATAGTATCTCACAGTCGCTTTCATGCATTTTCCTGAGGAATAATGATGCTGAGCACCTTTTCACGTCCATCGTCCATTCGTCTATCTTCTTTTGTCCAAGTTTTGGGCCTTCCCCCTCCCTGTTTTTTTTTTTTTTTTTTTTGGGAGACAGAGTCTCACTCTGTTGCCCTGAGTAGAGTGCCGTGGCATCAGCCTAGCTCACAGTAACCTCAAACTCCTGGGCTCAAGTGATCCTTCTGCCTTAGCCTCCCGAGTAGCTGGGACTACAGGTGTGTGCCACCATGCCCAGCTAATTTTTTCTATTTTTAGTAGAGATGGGGTCTCGCTCTTGCTCAGGCTGGTGTCGAACTCCTTAGCCCAAGCAATCCTCCTGCCTCAGCCTCCTAGAGTGCTAGGATTACAGGTGTGAGCCACTGTGCCCAGCCTGGGCCCATTTTTTAAATTGGGTGGTTCATCTTTTTGTTGTTGATTTATAATAATTCTTTATGTATTCTAGATATAGATCATTGTTCAGATAAATATGCTCTAAGTATTTTTTCAAGTCTATGGTGTGTCTATTTGTTTCTTGGTGGTGTTTTTGATGAAAGAACTAACATTGTTTTGAGGACCAGCATTATTTAATCTCAGATAATATTATAAGTTAGATATTAATCTTTCCATTTTATGGATGACAAAATGAAGGCTGAGGAAGGCTACCTGATCTGCACACTGTTCAGGGACAGGAATGACAGCATTTGGATCAGTCAGCTTGACTTCAGAGCCTGAGGTTTTAGCCTGAGGTTTTCTTTGTTAATCATAAACCCTCCTCATTGGAATCAGGACGTCTAAACCTTTCTTCCTGACAACCTGAAAGAGCCTCACGCAGGCAGCTGCGAGCTCCATCCCTGGGTAACGTAGGGATGCTTCTGCAAACCGAAATCTGTGCTTTACCCACTTGGATGGTACAGCTGCTGGGAATGAGTTCTGACCATGAGCCCAGGGTGCTTTACTCCATCAGTTGTTCTGAAAGGCATGGAGTTCATTATGAACACACTGACCACCTATAGAATTATTGGTGCCATAAAACTGCTCTGAAGTGAGGTTATAGAATTCAGAGAAGATAGGTTTTATTCTGGGGGTGTCATGTAGATTTGAGGCTTGACTTATCCTTTTCTTAATTCTCCTGTTATTTTCTTATAATAACCACCTCATCCTATCAGATAGGGTCCTCGGACTGGTGCTACCCAGTCTCTGCCACTTTGGGTGGTGCTATCATCTGGGCAGTACATCATCACTGCTAAATATTCATGCTCTTTGAGCTTTTAAGAATCTCCTGTGTCCAGTAAAACATTATCATCTGACCTTGCATTTCACAGTTCTTCGCCACAACTCAGTGATTTATAAAGCCTCATAGCAGCGACACTCGAATGTGCATGAAGGCAGCAAAGAGTCCTGAGCATTATGAAGTGCTGCACGGGGTAGAAGAGTCGAGAAGAGCTATAAAACTTTAGGGTACAAAGCCCGAGTACTTGGCAGAACATAACTCTGCAACAAAGGGAGCTAACAGGGCTCTCCTGAAGTTAAAGGTAAAGACAGAAATCACAGGTAGAAAGGCCCTGCCCAGCAGGAAGTCTGCAAAAGAAGGGGCCTCTTGGGCTGAGGAGGTTGTTTAATGTGCAGGTGACAAAGGCAAGGGGAGGTCTCTGGAAATGTTCACAGGAGCGCTCCAGAATTTAACCTGACACCCCCGGCCCTGTGAGCTTTGTGCCCTGGGCTCCTAATGAGAGATATGGACACCAGGAGATTGAGTTGGTCTCACTCGAATTGATTCGGTGTTTATCTTGGCTTGATTGGTCCCAAAGTACTCATTTTACAAAGACGTGTGATGCCTTCCTCCACTATTTCCTCAAATTCATATTCCTTTTCACTCACCCTTAAATGCCAAAATTGGGAACCATAAAAGTCTAACTCCTTTTGGCCATCTGGGCTTCTGCTGGCATTAAAATTCTGTAAAACAGGCAGACAAAAACACCCTCAAATGTTTTTTTCTGGTATAGGGTGACTATCAAAGTGTTTCATGGGCAAGTGCTCAAGTTCAAGAGCAAAGGCTAAATGTGAGGCACGGCAAAAGGAGCATGTATGTGGAAGGCTCACTTACCAGCTGTGTGACTTTGGATAAATTACTTAACTTTTCTCTGCCTCTGTTTCCTGGGGATGCTAATAGCGCCTAACTTGTAGATTCACTGTGAACGCTTCATCTGTAAAACAGGACTTGCCTCCTCTTTGCCTCGTAAGGTTCAAAGGAGAAAACATATGTGCAGATGTTGTGTAAGCTTTGTAGTAGCTCTTATTGTGAAACAAGACATTACGTTTTCATCAGAGCTGAGTCAGTCACTCCTCTGTATTCTGGGCATTCCTTAATGCTTTTTTAAAGTCAAAACCCACATGGGTGACGAGTTATTTGGGGGTCCCCAAACCTCCATCTGGAGGGGACTGGAAAATAAAGCAGCAAGGTTAAGAGAGCTTTCAGAATTAGCAGCAAAGAGAAAGACAGAGTTTTCATGGGAGGGAGAAAAAATTTCCTAAATATTAATACTCTTCCAGACAAAAGGACATTTCAAGCACTATCTTCACAATTCAGCTTGGAAAGGTCCTGGATTATAAAAATGAGTTGTGTGTAGTTGACCGTGCTGTGGAACCTCAGACACCCAGAGGTCCTCTGCTATTGAAGAATCGGCTGTAAATTATTTGTTTTGAAATTATTCTCTTAATTCTTGACCACAATAGGATGCTAAATGGAAGTTTCCGCTAGGTACCAAGTTACAATAGATGGGACATTCCGAAGTCAGGCTCTGGAGCACCGTATGCAGAATGAAGCAGCAGCTCCCCAGCTTTTGAGCTGTGTGTGCATGGGGGGGCACACCAGGGATCGACGTGGGTGTGGACTCGAGGGTGGCATGCCTCCTGTATTTCCTGAGAGTTGCGCCCGATTCCCAGTGAGGGGAATCACCAAGAAACTCACAAGAGCCCCCCCAAAAGGAAGAGTCAGTTGTGATCAAGCCATTGGCAAGAAACTTGGGAAATTCTCTGACCCCTTTCCCCAGTTCTTGCCCACTCAAGTTAGTAAGTGTGTATAAGGGAGGAGGATAAGGAAGGCGTTGACAGTCCCCATGTCCTACTGCAGATTTCCCAGCAGTGGCCCTAAGTCCCCTGGGATTCGGATTTTCACATTGGACCAGGCATTCTAATGGCTGAATAGAAACCGTGTGTGACCTACAGGGACCACAAAACACTTACTTCCCGAGGACCTGAGAGTGAACAGAACCTGCCTGAATTTTCTGGCAATACCACCTCACGTCATTAGGAACGTGTGGGAGTGTGTTTTGACTGTCACAATGCCTGCTGGGGAGGATGCTACTGCCACTTAGAGGACAAAGGCCTGAGATGTCCAGTGTCCTAGGAAGCCCAGAACTATCCTGCTTGAAATGCGAACAGTGCTCCATGGAGACATCCACTCACACTTGCCCCTTCCCTGAACAAATTTTAGAAAGACAGTGGGAGAAAAAAAGAGAAATATCTTTGATTATGTCACCCTTCATGCTTATTCATCACATCCATTACCCTGGGGTTGGAAACGTTTTGCACTGACTCGAGAGCTCTTCCCCCCGGCTGCTCAACTGTGTCCTGGCTGCTCGGATGCATCAGAGCCAGGAGCAGGCTGGGAAGTGTGTTTGGTGCAGAAGGTACACTGACTGTGGGGTGCTGTACAAGCCTGGACCCCTAAGGGCCCTGGCCCAGGTTAAACTTGCTGTGGTGGCTGAAGATGGGGATCAGCACCAGGTTTGAGAAAGCGTGACCGGCGCTGGTATGGGAGGCCAAATATCTGCGTGCTAATCCCTGAGACCTGTGACTATGTTAGCTTACATGGCAAAAGGGACTTTGCTGATGTCATGGATTTAAGATTTTGAGATGGGAAGATTATCCGAATTATCCAGGTGGGCCAGATGTATTCATAAGAGTCCTTATAAGAGTGAGGCAAGAAGGTCAAAGTCAGAAAAAGGAGATGCGAGGACAGAAGCAGGATTGGAGTGATGTGTTCTCAAGATGGGGGGATGCACGTGGCCTCTGGAAGCTGCGAAAGGCAAGAAAATGGATCCTCCTCTAGAGCTTCCAGAAACGAACACACACCTGCCGATACCTTCATTTTAGCCTGTAAGATCCGTTTTGGACGTCTGATCTCCAGAACTGTAAGATACTCAATGTGTGTGTGTGTGTTTTTAAGCCGTTAAGTTTGTGGTAATTTGTTACTGCAACAACAGGAAAATAACACACCTGGTTTAAAGTATAATAGAAGTAGCTGGGTGCAGTGACATGTGTCTGTAGTCCCAGCTACTTGGGAGACTGAGGCAGGAGGATCGCTTGAGCCCAAGAGTTTGAGACCACCCTGGGCAACATAGGGAGACCCCATCTCTAATAAATAAATAAAGTGTAACAGAAGACTTACTACTCAAGAGACTCTAGGAGTTCTTAGAACTTTACCTGAAGAGTTTCCAAGCTGCAACACACCCCTCCCAACCCTTTCTGAAGATTCCAAGGAGATAGGGATGCAGTCCTGGTATACTCTTCCTCTAGACCCTGTCAGCAATTTACAACCACAGCACATTGTTATACGATATAAATGCATGTGCATGCAGGACAAGAATCCAAATTAAATAAAAATAACTTCTGTATTATCTAAATTTCCCCTTTTCATCTATATGGATACTGGACTGTTACTCCATAATGACAAGGATAGCCACTGCTTGCTTTCAAGGGCTTCTCTTACCCTACAAATTCCTAGACTAAATCCAGTGCAGTCTCAGATCTTGCAGAAGTCTCAATTAGCAAAGTAAAATAAAAATTAGAGAAAATTAAGTGGATGTCGTTGGGAAAACAAACAAACCCTTCTCCCCTTGGCAGACTTGAGCATTTAATACGGCAACAACTGCAACATTTTTTTCTGCACTTGCTGACAATATGTGCAGAAATGCATTCTACCACAACCAGCTTGACTTTTCCCTCTTTCTTCAGACCCAAAGTCCTGGGATTGCAGCCACCACGCCTGGCCAAAAAGCCTGATATCTGTTGTTGGTAAGACTATGCAGAAAAAGATACTCTGATGCAGGTTGATGGAGTTTAAATATATATAACATTTGTAGAGAGCGATTTGTAAGTATTTTAAATATACCTTTTGGCTTAGCAATTCTGCTTGTAAGAATCTATTTACACATATACAAGAAATTACGAATAAATATGTGTTTTACTTGTTCATACTTGTTTATGTGCCTGGAATGGTGAAAAAATGAACATGACCTGAATGTCCATTAAAAGAAGAACAGATAAACACATTGTATAGCAGTATGTATTGGAATAGTGGGCAGCTATTTAAAAGGAAAGAATTAGATCTAGATATAATACATTATATAGACATGGACTGATTCCCTGAGTCACACTAGTTGGGACCAAAGATCTTCCTGGCCCCTCCTGCCCACAGTCAACAATCATCAAGCCCTGCAGTGTCTGCTGCTCTCTGTCCCTTTGGTTGTCTGCCTATGGGTATATCCCTTCTGCATCAAAGCAAAGGTGAGCCTTCCCAAAGGCTAGTCTGGCCAAGGTCCTTCCCTTAACCACTGCTCAGAGACAAATCCAAGCTCCCTGGCAGGCCACATGAGGCTCTTCCCTTGGCAGCCACATCTTCTGCTGTTCCCTGTCCACCCACGCTAGGTACTTTCATGTCTTCCTGAAACGTCCTGACCTTCCCTTCTGCTGCTCCTTCCTGTCCTTCTTTTTCAGGTCAGCTCTTACTGGTCTTTATGACTTAGCTCATTTTCTCTAATGAGGCAGGGCTCAGCGTCCTTCCTTTGTCCTCTTGCAGCATGGTGTGCCTGCTTGTACACCATGGCAGCCTCTGCATTAAAGACACATTATTTGTGATCATCTTGAGGCCAGGACCAATGTCTGATGCATCTACTAAAGCTCAGTGGTTTGCACAAGGCGCCGTAAATATCTGTTGAATTGAGCTGAATTGCATTGCAAATAGAAAAAAAGAAGTATTTCATTTGGTCACAATATTTAACAAATTTAGAAACTTTTCTTTTATAAACTTAATCTCCTCTGACAGTTCTGGGCTGCAGCCATGTGCAACAAAGAGCAGAAGACAAAACAAATATTGTCTGAAAATTCCCAGAGTGAGGCACTGAAAAAAGGAATAATGAGAAGTGTAAGCTAACTCTGTGGTCAACCCATCTTCTCAGTGCTCTTTCAAGAAAAATATTTGAAGTTTTATTTTTCCTTGATGTTTAAAACCAGCGAGAATATTTAAGACAGTGTCTAGACATTTTGAATTCAACCTTTGACAAGCCTAGAAGTTGACTTTTCAAGTCAGCTGTGAAATGGAAATGCAAAACACAGTTAATTTAATCCATAGTCAGGTATTAGGGTCTGGCATACTTTAGGGACATCCTGAAGGGATATCAGATGAAGAGATTGCAGGATATACTGCTACGTGATCAAAGCAAAACACAGAATGGTGTGTACAGCGTGCCCTATTCTGTGCAAGGAAGGGGAGGAATAGTATATATGTTCATATTTGTTTATATCTGCTTAATCACTGGAAAGATAAATCAGAAATGAACAACTATGGTTACCTGCAGGGTGTGAGAGGTAGCTGAGTGGATGGAGCAAGGAGGGTGTGAGTTCCCAGTACCTATGTTTTCATAGAGTTCAGAGTTTTGAATCATATAAATGTGTTATCTATTTAAAATAACTATAAAAAGTAAAGTAACATCAGATATAGGCCAGTAATATTTCCAATCTGCCTTGTTACTGTTTGAGAATCATCAGTGTATTCTTAGTTTCTTACCTAGAGAATCTTTTTTTTTATTTTTAACACTTGATTTAGAAATGATTTCAAATTTTAAAAAATTACAAAAATAAAAATAGCACAAAGAACATCTCCTTGTATGTCCTTTACCAGAGTCACCTATTGCCAACATTTTATCCCACATGAACTCATGGGATCTCTATATCTATCTACCTACCTATCGCCAATTTTGTGTCTGAACCATCTGAGGTTTGTGATCTTCTACCCCTAAATGTTTCAGTATGTATTTCCTAGGAATATAATCATTGTGTAGTTATTGACCTCCTAAATTTATGGTGATACAATATGAATAAGAGAGTCTTTCTGGGGGAAATAAATGTTTCCTAAACATAAGACCAATCTTAACTTTCATATTGTACAAAATGGTCGTTGGGTCATCTACTGTTTGTAGGTGAGGAGGTCAAATGTGTCACCATGGAGCTCATCAAACACTCCACATGGTGGCTATTAATTGGTCCCTAGAAGATTTTTTTCCTCTTCCCTTTGGTACCAATCAAGCCATTCATTTCTAAAGGTCTGCAGCTTCCCTGGAATCCTAAATGAAGAAGTTGTACAGGCTCCATTATAGTTCAGTAATGGAGTTGGGAGAAGAGTCCTCAATTACACCTTGCTTAAGAGTAATTTAAAAAATATAAAGAGCACCTCGTGTCAAATTCATTTGTTTGCTTCCACTGGCAACTGTGGTAAATGTGGCCAGGCCTGGACCTGCCTTTTGTTCTTCACTCCCAGCTGAGCTTGCTCCTTTTGGAGAAAGAGGAGAAATAAGAAGGTAGAAGGAAAGGTCTAAGGAAGGAAAGGGGGCTAGCCTGGCTCCTTCATGGCTATGTCAAAGACCCAGAGTTGCACACAGCTGTGTTGACTGCTTAGAGATAGTATTTTTCAGCCCATAGTTTTTTTTTTTTTTAAATATTTCAGAAACATTCTGTGAATACATGAATGCTAGATGACATGTTTTGGGTAAGTGACATTGAACAATGGTTCTGTCATTAGTATTAATAGATACTGCTCTACAGTCTTCTTGAAGACTTGGATGGTGGTGAGGAAGAGAAACATGCCAGCCTAGGCTGGGACTTGTGACCTGGTTTGGGGGAGGGCTCTTCCCTGCTATTCCCCCATTGCTTCTCACCCCTGCCCTCTCCCCAGTTGCTATCCACGGAATAGCTCTTTCCTGAGCTTGGCCACAGTGGCAGAGGGATGTGCTGTGATATAATTTAGCCATTCCTTTGTGGATAGAAATACAGATTTTGCTTTTAAAAAGTTTTTTTTATTTTGTCTATTGCTGTATACAATACTTGATGAAAATCCTTATGTTTATGTACATACATCTTTTTTTACTTGTCCAACAATTTTTGTAGGATAAATTTTTAGTAGTAGAGCTGCTGGATTGAAAAATACAGCCTTTTTTTAAAAAATGACTTTTGATACATCCTGTCAAATTAACCTCCAGAAAGTACATACCATTTTACAGTCCTCCCAACAGTGTATGGGAATGTGAGATCCTCCTGTCCAGGAACCATCTGACCTCTGGAGGCGTGTGTGGAAAGTCCTGGCAGTGACGTCTGGTTGTCTGGGTTTGCACCCTGGCTCTGCCACGTACCGGCTTCACTCCTTAGTGAATGATGCAAGCTCATTAAGTGTTTCCTCATCCTTCCAGTGGAAACGATAATAACACCCTTCACACGGGGCTGTCATGAGACACTGGATGTGAAATGCTTGTGTGGTGCCTGCCACTTGCTACTGCTTACTGCACGTAGCCTCGTCACCCCCAGAATATCTTTTCAGCTGCCCTGGCTAGACTAACACCCAAGGCATGGCCAGGCCCCAATATTGAGGGCCTCGGTTTGGGTTGGAGAGGAAGCCAGAATACAAAATTGGTGCCAACCGTCACTACTTTATGTGTTTCACGGCATGTGATTGATGTTTCAAAACCAATTTTTTCTTTATAATTGATAGCATGTACAATTTTACCTATTTAAGTGTACAATTCAATGCATTTTAGTATTTTCACAGAGTTGTACGACCATCAATACAATCAGTTTGAGAACATCTTCATCACCCGCAAAGAAACTATAACATTTAGGGTTAAAAATGTTATGTCTAGCTGGGCATGTGGCTCATGCCTGTAATTCTCTCACTTTAGGAGGCCGAGGCAGGAGTTCAAGACCAGCCTGGACAACCTAGCGAGACCTGGTCTCCACAAGAAATTGAAAAATTATCCAGGAGAGGTGGCATGTACCTGTATAGTCCCAGCTACTTGGGAGGCTGAAGAAGGAAGATCACTTGAGCCCAGGAGTTTGAGTGATCAAGCCACTGTACTCCAGCCTGGGTGACAGAGCAAGACCCTGACTCTAAAAAAAAAAAAAGAAAAGAAAAAGCTACCTCCCACTTTCCCTATCCCTCCCAGTACTATGCAAAACTAATCTACTTTTTATCTCTGTAGATTTGCCTATTCTGGCCATTTCATATAAATGGGACAATATGTGGTCATTTGTGACTGGCTGCTTTCACCCAGCACCATATGTTCAAGATTCATCCATGCTGTAGCATCTATCAGTCTTCATTCCTTTTTATTGTCCAGTAATGTTCCAGCATATGGAGACACTGTATCCTGTTTACCCATTTATCAGTTGAGGAATATCTGAATTGTTTCCAATTTGGGGCTATTATGAATAATAGCTGTGAACATTTGTGTACAAGTTTTTATGTGGACATGTGTTTTTATTTCCTGGGTATATACGTAGGAATGGAATTATTGGTCACTTGTTGGTTTTTTAATATTATAAATAACATTGCAATGAATATCTTGGCCAAAAAGAATAGCGGAAAGATTTCTAGTCAAAGGAAAAAAGAAGCATAAATAAATGCTCAGGGGGCATGGGTGTTGCAGGCCTTAACCCTTCTGAATAATCCTTCAGCATTTGTAAAATGGGTTGTTGTAAAGATCAGAGATTAAATGTAATGGGTAACGGGTAGTCTCTGGCACACAGTGAACTCTCAACAAATGGTAGCTATTATTCTACACCCTCCAAACCTTGAAGCAGAAATCCTCATGGAAAAAGAAAAAGAAAGAGGTTCTTAGAAATCTAGAAAGCAGTAGAACCACCCAGCCTGGCAGGTAAATCTACCAGATGTTCTGCACATCAGAGGGCTCCTGACTGCCTGTAACTTCAAAAAGGCCTTGAGGCCCTATTTAGAAGGAAACAGGCGCCAATCCTAACTGGAGATGACTTTATCACAAAGCCTTAAGACAAAGGGACCATCCTTTTCCAAGACAACGAGCATGAACAGAGGCGAGGAGCAAGAGAAAAACGTCTCCCTCGGCAGATGGGTGGAAAGAAGGCCTGCCCTTGCACAGCCCTTGGCACACTGAATCCGTTCCCTGTCCCTTCCCTGCCCCTGGCAAAGAAAGGGTGGGCCAGGTGCAAGAGCCCAGAGCGCTCCTCCTCCAGGCACATGGTTAAAGAAAGAATAAGAGGAAAACAAGCCCCTTCTGGGTGAAATATGGCAACTTTTTTGAGATGTGGCAACGTGGCAATTAATCTCTTTGGCCCTCATAAGGTAAAGCAGCAACTAAGAAGCCTACTGAGGGCCTCACCTGGGACCCTACTATGACCACAAGATTATAACAAAGTACATCCTTACTTAGCTCAGTTAAACTTTATTTAAAAAGAGCTAACGCTACTTGCCAAAGGCCCATCTTGGATTAAAATAATACCAAGGAGTTCCAGCAACTCATAAGTCTGTCTTTCTACATTCTCTGATTTGACTGTCTGAAACAGCTGACAGGGACCGGGCTCAGCAGGGATTACATTGTCACATTATTCTGCC
>CAUYRT010018972.1:0-75799 GCA_963574885.1 Lepilemur ruficaudatus
TTATTACTCCCTCAGACCTACACCTTCTCCCAAGCAATCATGAGGTCTTCCTGCTGCAAACTCTGTTAATCTATCCTCTCCTCCACACACCTTCAACTATACATGTGGTGCAAAATCGCCTTTGCTTTTGTCTGTATCACCACAACAGGCTTCTAACTGTGTCCTTCCGGGTCCAGTCTTGCTTTTCTTTTAAGCCATTCTCTATATAGAGACCTAAGTGATCTTTCTAAAGTGCAAGTGTGATCATGACACTTGCTTGTTTGAAACCCTTCAAAGACTCGCTGCCATTGCTCTTAGGATGAAAAGCCAAAGTCTCTGCTGTGGCGTGTCGGCGCTCATTCTGCTCACCTCTACAGCCTCCGAATTACCGTCTTCCCCCACCGTGCCACGATGCCTGAAACCTCTGCAGCCCCTTCTGCCTGAAACATTCTCCTTCCCAGGCCTGGTTCCCTCGAATCTCAGCTTAGGCTCTGGGAAATTTCCTTGACCTTACACATCTACCTGTAAGACTAGACAAAATGCCCCTACTAAGTCCTGCATTACAGCTGTTGCTTAGCTCCATTTTAACACCAACCCAGGAACTGCCCATTTCTGTCTATCCACCTGTGTTCTTTAACAGACTCTCAACTTGCCGTGAGCAAGCATCACGTCTAATTCACAGCTGTATGCCCAGGACTTAGTATGGCACAAAGTAGTTATGCATTAAACACTTATTGAATACATCAAAAAAAAGTAGAGATGTGACAGGGTCTGTATCCGTAATACTGGCAGTTGAAAAGCACAGATTTCGTTTCCTCATTGGTTTCCCACGTAAGTCACTAAACCCAGATTTTTTGTGGCACCACTTCCAGAAAAAACTTCATTTCAATTTTGCAACATTAAAGTTTAATACCTTTGATTTTAAAACCTAGAAATAGCAGATGGATCTTTAAACAAAATTTGGTGAAGAGTTTGGAAGGTGAGTGATTTTAGTTGACCCTGTATTGAAAATACATAATTGAAAAAAACTGTATATTTTTAAACGGTTTATCACAGTCCTGGCACAGAGCTAGTCCTTGATAGGGTTAGTTGAATTTAGTTGTCTCTCTATGCTGCCAAGCCCTGCAAACTTGCCTGTACTCTCTCCTTCCCTATTTTGCAAAAAGGAGGGCAATAAAACCCACTCCCATGTCCGTACATACAAAGGAGGAGGAGACACAGCCCTGTTTAGTTTGAATGTTAAATCTGAAAAATGAGCAAAACAAAATTAATTTTTATTCAAGTAAGTACAGGCATGTTTTAGAAGCTTGGTCCAGAGGAGTTTGTGTGAATCTCTGTTACTTAGGTTACAGAAACCTGAGAGTAGGTTGACCTATGGCTAGAGTCGGCAGGGACAACGCCAACCGACACTAAGAACAGTCAGTTCCAGAAAGTCAACTACAGGATTCCTCGTCAGAGAAGGATGGTGCATGGGACCTGGACCTTCACGCCACAGTTGTTTACTTGCAGTGATACAAGTGGGGAGAGAGATCACGGTTCAGGATGATCGGCAGCAGTGCTTCTGTGCTCATTGTGGTGTGTGTGTTTGTGCGCGGGTGCGTGTGTGTGTGTGTGTATGTCTGGCAGGTGGACATTCTACCGTGCAAGACATAGTCAAGGCAAATGAAGACAGATACCATCAGAGGATGAGAAATAGAAGATATAGAAACAAAGGTTTTATTTTTCTGTGCAAACGTGTAAACGCCATAGTCACACATGAGGCAGTTGAAAATACAGAAGAATAAAGAGAAAGGGGACAGTTTTTTCTTAAGTCGGATATCTCATGACAGCAAGACATTTGAAAAACTGAAAAGTAATTGACAATTACAGTGACAACAGAGAAAGATTGTGAGTGACTATTTCTTAAATACGTTTGGTAGGGGACATCGTACATTTGGAATGACCTTTACATAAGTACGGATATGTCTAGACAGGAGTAAAGGTTAAAACTATAAATATGGTCTTAGGCTATAATCTATTTTTTGCTTATTGAAAATACTTGTGAATGCAAATATTGATGGGAAGGTTTTCTCCAAGATTCTTGTCACTAAATCTAACTTTGGGATGGATCATCCGAAGCAGCAGCCTTGGATGGGAGGGAAATGGATGAGTATAAAGAAAAGTTCAAAGTGAGTCGCTCCCAGTTTGAAATGACTGCCCGTACTCCAAAGGACAAGAGTTTGCTACAAAAAATCTCCCATTACTATTGCCACATAAAATGGGATACATTTCCTTTGCCTTTATAGTATATACTGTTTTAGCCTTGTTTGTTTGAATGGTATATTTAAATTGACCTTGGTCATTTCCACAGAAAAACAACTTTCTTAAAACAACTGGTGTTCAATGAGCGTTGGATATCATCCAACGAATGAATTATCCTCACGTTTTCAAACCAGGGCAGCTCCTGAAGACATACACACATTGTCAAAATGACATTGGCAGGCCATTGTTATTTTAGTTGCTTTCTGAGTTAATTCATAGGATCAAACTATTTTCATTTTAAATGAATATAAATAATGCCTCCTTTGGAAGGATATGTCCATACAAAGATATTTAGCGTAAATGATAACATGTCAGTAGAAACAGTAAAACATTAGCAAATAGTTTTTTTCTTATTGCTATACTATAATCTCTATAATCTTTATAATTAACAATATATTAATTTTTATATCTCATTAATTTACTTTATATAGCCATCATTTCAGGTATACATTTATTTTAAAAAATTATAATGCCAAATATATTTTGATTATAATAGGTACTATGTTTTTATGTTTTTTTTCAGAAAGATACTTGTAGAGTATAAATTTACTTGAAATTTCAGATAAACATGCCTCTATGAAAATATATACCTTTTTGGTGTATGTATAAACTACAGTCCTTATTTTTATTAAATATTCATTGGAAAGCAACTGAAATTAGTCTAGTAGAGAACTCAACAAGCTCACAAATTCATAAGTAATGAACAAAAAATTTTTCTATTTGTGAGAAAAAGGGAAAATATCACAGGAAAAGAAAGAGAAAAAGGATTATCATTTTGTTGAAACAAGGTGGTTTTATGGAATCAAAAATTATATTGGTGAGGTATAATGTGAGTATTGACACCAGATAATTCTCTTTCTACATCTTTAGGGATTTGATGTCATTCCCTGCCTTCTCTTTATATGTTTATCACGTATCAGAGAACTGGCAACAGTTCATTTAAATAGCTTTGTAAGAAAACATAAATGAATATACTCAGTAAGTTTAATTGGTAACTTTCAGATTTTCATGTCATAAATAACAGATGAGAATGAAAGAACATAAATGAAAATAGAACCGTAGTGACTGAGGGCAACTTACAATACGAAAGTACCTAGGTACAGAATGAAGTGGGAAGAAAATGGTTTCTTAATTGCAGCTGGCCATTTAAATATAGACGTGTTAAGGATGATAATACATCCGCACCAAATGCCCTCAAACATGAGATATTTCTGATTATGCCAAGAAAATATTATTTTCATATTTAAAACTAGGGTGGGAAAATATTTTACATACACACGAAGTGCTTGTGAAATGCTTATACTAGGCCTTGAATTTATTTTCATTTTCAAGATGGTTTCTCCGCTTTTTTTTTCAGAGATCTGAAATGAGTCAAGGTATTTCTTTTTTCTTTTTTTTTTTTCTTTTTTGAGACAGAGTCTCACTCTGTTGCCCTGAGTAGAGTGCCATGGCGTCAGCCTAGCTCACAGCAACCTCAAACTCCTGGCCTCAAGTGATCCTCCTGCCTCAGCCTCCTGAGTAGCTGAGACTACAGGCACATGCCTCCGTGCCCAGCTAATTTATATATATATATATTTTTTTTTTAGTTGTCCAGCCAATTTCTTTCTATTTTTAGTAGAGACAGTGTCTCGCTCTTGCTCAGGCTGGTCTCGAATTCCTGACCTCGAGTGATCCTCCTGCCTCAGCCTCCCAGAGTGCTAGGATTACAGGCGTGAGCCACCATGCCCAGTCGAGTCAAGGCATTTTTTGAAATTCAGTGGCTCTTTCATTTGGGAATGTTGAAATCTACGTTAATAATCTTCCTGTTCACCCCACTCAACCACTGGCTCGTCACTCATGCGCAGGACGAGGTAAGAGAGGAGCTGGAAGAGGTTCTGCCAGAGCAAGAGGGAGACATAGAAGGACAGGCCGCTCACGTCCAGCTCGCAGCGCTCGCCGGCGAAGGCCACGTCGCACAGGCACTGGAACCTGTCGCGCAGGTCCCGGCACAGGCCTCCGTTGAGGCAGGGGTCCGAGGCACACTCGTCAATGTCCTCCTCACACCTTGAAAATAAGCAGAAGCAGCAGAAACCCAGGACCCTGTTGAATGAATTGGCTGCAAAATAGAGAAAGAACAAAACCTGCCTTATCTACCCATCCCCATACAATTTATATATGCTTGATAATGTGGAAGACATTCCTTAAAATTCCTGCAGCAAAGTTTGGTTTCAACAGAAATAATTTGTACACATACAGACACACACAGAGAGAACTAATTAGAATGAGAAAACGTGCAAATATTTAGAAACCAAAAGGAAACCGGGCCGTGCATGGACCAGTCTCTCCCTCAAGAGCATCGATGGGGTTACCACTTTACGATGACACTCGGTTTATCAGGGGCACGTTGGAGTCCTAAGAGTGAGGCTGCATTTTGCCAACCTGGCGTCTGCAGAGCAAACCTGCATGCAGGCTGTCAGGATCCTAATGCATCAGTTCTCTCCGGCTACGGGGAAAAACTTACCAAAGAGAGATTTAAAAAAAAAAAAAAAGGTTTATTTTGGGAGATTTTGAATTATTTTCTTTGAAATGTCCCCCTTTTTAAGCAAAAGCAAAAGTAAATAATTAGAAGATTTTCCTTGCTAATAAATGTGATTCAATAGCCAACCATAATTTCTGAATGTTTAGGTAGAATGACTTTCAAAAGCCAAATTTTCCAAAGCAAGAAGACATCAATTCTAAGGTAAATTGAAGGTTTTCCCTTCCCTGGCACACTGCCATTTTTTTTGCCTGATTTTCCACCCAGGAACTTCTTTTTCGGTGTATTCATTGATTAATTCACCAATCATTCATTCAGTTAGTCAGTAGATATTTATTTAACACTTACTATATGCCAAATACTCTGCTAAGATCTTGGGATAGAGAGCTAACAAAGGCATCTATTTTACTTAGGGAAATTCATATAAAATCTTAGCTTCAGGAATCTCTGCAGTGCAGCTTATGATGTTGAAGTTTGATATAAACAATTTTTAATTTCCCCTTTTTCTTTCCTTTACCTCCCAAACGGTAAGACTTGCATGTCTGAGTCAGAGACTAATCGCCAGGCTCAGAATGAAAGGGGATGAGGTAGTGAGCAGGGCCAACCTAAGGTATAAAGGAAAACAAAGATTTCTTCCAAGAAAAACAGCTCCTTATCCCGTTGGATACCAAGCATAGCTGAGACATTTTGTTTTCCTTTTTTGGCTTATGCTTCTGGGTTGGAAGGAGACTTCTCTGATTAGATTTGAGCAAAACTCGACTACTCTCGGGCGCCTGCCAAGCACTCTCTGTCCTGGGTGGGCCGGAGCGTTCACACCATTTATCATCCCAAACCTGCTGGGATGACACTATAAGGCTGGAGGTTTAAGCAAGGCAGGAGAGAAGTCAACTTATTAGAGGCTAAACATCTTCAGTATCCTTGGGCGTTATGAAAGTCACATTTTCCTAGGCCGTGGGAGATTGCCCAGTATTTTCTAGTCTTCCTCTAGCTAGCTACCCTTTATTGCTTTCTTTCCTATTTTTCTTCTGAACTAAACAGTGAACAGCACATACACATGCTTTATAAGCATCACTGGGGCTTTCATGACCAGTTAATTAATGGATGGAAAGTAAAAATAAATCCATTAGCATTTAGCAAATGAACGAATGATGATTAAGGTTAAGGACTTCGCAAGTACAGAATCTATTGAACACAGACAGGTTCACTGTTTTAGAAATAATTTTGCCTCAGAGAAGTTTATCCAGATGAAAAGTTTACTGGGAAAAGGAAGTAAAATTCTGAGCTTTCTTTTCTTTCCATGTTTCAAATCAATAAGTTGAATTTAAATGCCAAATGCAATTTTTTAAAGCAAATAAATATCAGAGGAAAGGGACGTTTGTTGTAAATACAGACAATGTGTGAGTAGCAGAGAAAAATAATGCAAGGCTTTGGATGAGCTGTAGGCAGTGTGCTATTAAGCAGAAACTGTGACAGTCAGCCAGGAAGTTACCAGCCCCTAAAAATTGTTAAGGAGTTGCTCAAAATTTAGGACAAAACAATTGCAATATTTTGAAGATGTACAGAATTGGAGGGCAACTGAACGGCTTCTGAGTTAATAAGCTGCATGATAGAAATTGGTACAGTGGAAAGTAGCATGTGACTTAGGCCATCTCCTTCCTTCCACTTGGGCTGCCTGTGCCACTTAGCGCCAACCACGGAAGGCAGACTGCAAAAGGAAGGATTAGACTGGTCATTGAACGTTAGAAGGGTAAACTGCAAGTATACCCTCGGTTCCCTGCTGTTTTGTAAAAATGGCAAAAAAAATCTGTATTGTGTGATACCAAAAGGGCCAGCTGAAAAATAGAAAATTCAAATTAATCCAAAGTGTAATTGCCATGGAGCACAAACGTATCCATGATTTTATTAACTACCCTTATGGGAAATTTAATTCAGTCAAAATCTCCTTGTGAAATGTGTTTGATTTTAATTTACTTAATTTGTTCAATGTAGAAAGCCTGATCAGATATCACTATATCTTACCCTGGGTGGTATATGAGATGGAGGAGCTCTTTTTCCATTTTTTAAAAATTGTGATTAGCAAGGATTTATTCAAACAGTGTTGCCAGCACATCAAATAGATGAGATGAGGCTTTGAAGGCAGCTCAACCTTACTGCATGCAGCATACGTTTGGATCGGAACCTAATCTGTCAATTCTGAGCCTCAGTTTACACATAGGCAAAGTGAACATCGTAAAACCTTCCTTGCAGAGCTAAAAGGATTAGGGATGCTATTTGTAAGGTACATGGCATAGAGCTAAACAAATGGTTAACTATTTATTATCTGTTTATATAATATCTGTATTCTATAGAACCCTGGTTTGCAACTGTTTTTGGAACTTGGGTCCCTTTGAGAATCTGATAGAAAAGCCATGGAGCATGTATTCCTTCTACCCTTTACCTCACCCCCAGCCAGTCAAATACATATCCAAAATTTGCCACATTTTCAGCAGATAACAGATTATCTGAAGCCATGGACCAACTCCGTAGTAATAACTCCTGCATTGGTTGAAGAAGAGTTTTCTCTGGGAAAGGTAGACTCATTTGGATAAGGTGTATATACTTTTTGGGCTGTAGGCAGTTCTATGGGGCAATTCTTTTAGGTGCATTTTATTTTACTTCAACAGCCAACATATTTGCATCATGTATTAGAGTTAGAGGGGAAAAAACATGAATCCAGAAGTACTTACAAGAAAGAAAAACAGCACATTATGCATTTTTAAAAATCATATTTTCCTATTTCAAGTCTTGGCTGATAAAATGTTCTCTCCTTTGACCTAAACTGTAATTTTTCTTCTTCTTTTATTGTTTGACTCTGTCTGGGCCTCTATTTCAGCATAGATTTTCCTATGGGAACTGAGATGAAAAATTGGAGGAAAAAAATGAACTTCAAGTACTCCCATCGTTCTTTAGCCCAGAATTCTCTTCCATGAAGCTCTCACGTGACTCACCATTCTCCAGTGAAACCTGGGCGGCACACGCATTTCAACCCAGCCTGCAGCTCCGTGCAGTTGCCTCCATTGTAGCACGTGAGATTTCTCTGCTCGTTCCCACAGACTGTCGAGGGTAATCTGCTCTGTCTGGAGAGATAAAAGTAACAGTCACAGCTGTTCATCATGTTCATTTCATTCAAGAAAAATTTTCTGATAAACTCATACATGTAGTCAATGCCAAACTAATTAAGTACTCAGGCTGGAGGAGCTACACATGCTTAATTGTGCTGCATTCTAAAAGCATCACTTTCTCCAGGAAAAAGCTCCTGCCGGAGAGGGTCCCGTAACAAGCACGGCTATACATCTTCCATCTCTACGCAGTTTTCATTCGTGAGACAAGGTCTATGCCATGAGATGGCAGTAAATTTAGGGCTGGGAAAGAACTTGCTATAACTAGATTTGCCGCTGCTTTGCGAATAAATCAACAAAGGCCATAGGAAAATTGCATCTCTGTAAAGGCCAGGAGAGCAAGGACAGCACTCTGGTACCCAAGAACTCATGTGATTTCTCTGCTGGCTTTCTGAGCTGAACTCCGGTTGCCCTGCCAAGGCTTGCTGCTCCCTGTCTAGTAAATCATAGCTTCGCAGAACGCGAGCCAAATGCTGTCCAGGAGGTTTGTATGTAGCACTGAATGGTGACTGCGTGTGAACTCAGAGAGTGGCGTTCTTCTATAGCAACAAAGCTGTACATGTTGAAGAATCCTTACAGAAGAAAAGAAATTGTTAGAAGATCAGCAGAGCTTAATTGCAAGACAAAATCCATTGGTTTGGAAGCACTGATGTTTGAAATGATTTTAACGGTGTTGCTCAGGCCCTTTGACACACTGTGTATGTGCATGGTATCTGATACATAGTAAATATTCAGGAAATGTAAAATGAATTGAATTCTGATCTGTTGTGTGTGCTGCAGCTAATTTGGAGAAATGGCCTACATGATGCTAAGTGTGTCTCTTCCCACAAGAGCTAATCAATTCTACTTTAAAAAGAAGATATCATAGGACTTTTCAAAAGAGACAAAAATGTCAACCAGCTTTGCATTAGCAATGCAAATATCGAGCTTCATATACATCTTAGGTTTAACAAACAATTCCTGAATCTCATTAGAATGTACTTTTGAGAACTTTAGTCTTTGAGAACTTGACTTTGATGAATTAGGCAGAAAAAACAAATTGGAGAACTAGTTACTAGGGTCTATATGTTTATTTTACTTATCAAAAGTCACTGTGGAATACTACTGATTTTGATCCTGCATTTCTCTTGCTTTTAAATAGGCAGATTATCCATTGGCAGAGGAGTTGGTTAACTCATGGGAAATAACATCTCACAGGAATGTCAACACTTAGCACCTATCTCACTGTGTCTTGCCTTCACAGGCTCTGAGCAACAATAACTGTTATGGAGAGGTATACAACTTCTTTTAGGTGTGGCTGAATGTTATGTCTGCTAGGAGATTCATGCAACTAAGGTACCACCTCTGAATCAGTGTAATGTCTACAGGCCAACCCGTTCCAGGTGTTCTTGCCAAAGTCCTGGAATGCATTACTTGTTAATAATAACCCTCTCACCTCCCCATAATGACTCAATTATTTAGTAAATTTAAAGCAGTATAAGTTGTAAAAACAATAATGACTTCTACTTACATGGAAATATTGAAGCAATGTGACTTAGAAGGAAAATATTTTTCTTATCTCTGTTTATATAACATGAAATGGAAGTGATTAGTAGAACTAAAATACTGGTTTTGTAGTTTTAGGAAAAAATTGTGCAATACTTTGAAACGGGTAAGAGATTACTGAGTATTCTTTCAGTGGAGTGCTAGGACTCTCTAAGAATGCCTTATTTTGTAGTGATCACCTTAGATTTTCTTTACTAAGCTATAGTACAACCCTGTAAGTTTTACAAAATGATACTAATATGTATGAATCTTATTCATCGAAATGCAAATAAATTTGTAATGAGCAACACAGTTGATTGTCAGACTACAGGAAAGATGATTTCAAACGTTTATTTTGTTGCCTTATAGGATAGTAAGCAGTTTTGCATTTATTTGTAAACTCAATTTCCTTGTTCTTGTTTAAATATAAATATGCCTATATGTCTATTCTTTAGATTGTCTTTTGACCTGGTTTTTATATAAGTTCCCTCATTAACTCATAACAAAATTGTCAAAACGTTTTCACTTTATATTTGTCTGAGAGTCATATTTCACATTTTTGAAATTACAGGTAACCCTTGAACAACATACGTTTGAACGGCATGTGTCCACTTACACGCAGAGTTTCTTCTGCCTCTGCCACCCCTGAGTCACCAAGATCAATCCCTCCTTTTCCTCCTCCTCTTCAGCCTACTCAATGCCAAGACAAGGATGAAGACCTTTATGATGATCCACTTCCATGTAATAAGTAGTAAACATATTTTCTCTTCCTTACCATTTTCTTAATTACATTTTCTTTTCTCTAGCTTACTTTATTGTAAGAATATGGCATATAACACATATACAAAACATGCATTAATTGACTATTTATGTTATTGGTAAGGCTTTTGGTCAACAGTAGGCTATTAATGATTGTTTTGGGGGAGACAAAAATTACATATGGGTTTTCTACTGCACAGGGGTGGACACTCCTAACCCTCAAGTAGTTCAAGGGTTTACTGTATCCTGTAACGTAGTCTTTTCAGGATTTTACAATATTAACCTGCATGAAATAACGCAGGGCATTATTTTAGCAGTAAAAGTCACGCCTTCCTTAACAATATTAAAATTCAACTTCTGTATTTATTGTAAATGTACCTGTTTCCTGAGGCCTTAAATCTGTCGGACGCTGGGGCTGTAGTTCATGAGAGATATTCTAACACAGATGACAGAGAAAACATTTTGCTTAAAGTCTGGTTAAAACACTACCATTCTTATTTATGGAACATCCCAGCAAGTGAGATCCTGTCTTGACATGAGCAGATCGTGGTGGAAGAGACCACTGTCAGCCCTGTTCAGCACATGTGCATACACTGAAGGGAGAGTTTTCCAATTTGACAAGAAAAACAAGGTAGAGTACAGCTCCAAAGACCAAACTTTACATGGACATTATGCTCACCTGCAAAATTTTCCTGTAAAATTTCCAAAACAGAGGCAAGAATAGCCATCGATGCCACTAATGCAGGTGGCTCCATTTGCACACTGGTGACTCTGGCAGTGGTCTGTATCCACTTCACAGTTCACCCCGGTGTATCCGGGCTCACAGCTGCAGTGGTAGGCTGCAGCTCCGGCAGAGCAGTTGCCATGGATACAGGGGTTTGAAAAGCACTCGTCAATGTTGAGTTCACAGTGTGTTCCCGACCATCCCAAAGGACAAGAGCAGTGATAAGAGCTGTAGATGTCTTCACAATTTCCTCCGTGCAAACAGGGGTTGGAGCTGCAGGCATTTAACTGCAAACACCCTGTAACCACTGGATGGGCAGAGATTTTGAGAAATTGCTCTTCCTGAGGTTTACTAGTGAAACCAGGAACATTTTCAAAGTAAGAGAGATACATGCCGCCAATTTCTATTGTACTTAGACACCCTTCCAGGCCCTTCGTGTTGTCAGTAGCTTGGTTAGCCACATAGATGTCTGTATCATCCTTCAGAAAGTTGAGGCTTCCGGTCGCAATTGCACTGGTCACAAACGGTGTTTGGTTGTCCACTTCCATTTGCCACCTGGAGGCCTGGGCCAGCGGGTCTGTCATGGAAAAAGTCACGTCGTGCCACGTGCCATCGTTCACTGACTGCAAACTTGTCAGGCTCAGCATATAGAAGCTGTTGCCACTTTGCAGTTGAAAGAATAACCTGGAATCTCGAATGCTAATGTTAAGAAATTCAGGCTCTTTTTCTGCATGCAATATTATCACATTTGCATCTCTTGTTCTGAAACCAAATGTGATATTGGTGAGTTCTCTGGTAATATTCCCATTGCTTCTGAATACTATTTCACTGCTTTGTCCATTAAAAACGGCATTTGTAATACCTAGAGAGAGAAGGCAATACTAATCAGCAACTTTATTAAATCTATAGTTTGCTTAAATACCTTTACTAATAGTAATGATCACTGTGTTAATAACATCACATATTGATTAAGACATGCCAGATACTGTGATAGTTGCTTTTATATTATTCCTAATATAGAACTCTTCAATACAGGTATTATTATTATTATCCCTATTTTATGAAAGAATTTGAGACTCACAGAAGTAATTTGTTCATGGTCATGTAATTAATAAATAATAAAGGCAGAATGTCAAACCTGGATGGTCTGATACCAAAACCCAAACCATACATTTGTTTTCCATTAAAATCCTAACGCATGCCAATTTTTAGTTTGCATTTGCTCCCACAAATAAAGCATTCATTATCCATTTTATACATATAGAAATTGAGTACAAAGAAATTACAAATCTAGCTACAGTGACAGACCAAATTAACAATGGAGTCTGGTTTCTGATTAAGCTGATCAGCAGGCAGTTAAAAATAGTATTCCAAATTATTGACCTCCTTGCCTGGCAAAACACCAATTATGTGCCAAGCTACCAACTCTGTACTATACTCAGGTACTTTCACATGGCTGGGAAAAGATATATAATCCTATCGATTGCTTCACTCTATGGCCATATATTCCGTGTGAGCACAGCACTGTTGGGCAATCTTACTGCATTTCTCTATTAAAAATATTCTTTCCATTCTGCAAGATCATTAATTCACAGCTTGTTCTATCTCTTAAAATATCTGACACTATCTCAGCGTATTATTTCCAATGACACTTTCATGAGAAAACAGTAGAAACAGTAACTGTCCTGGTTTTCCACGAGATCTGGGAAACTAACAGCGTCCGGATGCACTCTACTTTCCATCCTGTTGTCACGGATGCACTGTCCTTACTCCCATCCTAGATCAACCCTTCTAGTTATGCCCTGGAGCCTTTCCATGTTCACCTTCTTGAGGCATGATTCCTACATACACCCTCGTTCTGTGCTGCATCACCATTTCCCCTTCCTTTTTGTTGTTTCTCATCAATACACAACTATGCTGTAACTGTTTCAATCTTAAAAAGTGAAAACACACACAAGACCCCAAAACATTATCCTGACATCCCCGGATCCCGCTGCTTTCTTATTTCTTTATTTGCTTTGCCAGCAAAACTTCTCCCAGTAGTTTTATATCCTCATTGTCTCCACTTTCTCACATCCAGTTTCTCTTTCATACACGCCACTCAAGCTTTTGTCCCAACCACTTTGGCAAAACCACTGTCATCAAGGTTACAATGAACGATGTCGTGTTACTCAATCCAGTGGCCAATTCTCTTTTCTCATCGCATTCTACTGTTCAGTAGCAATTGACCTTAAACATGGTCATGACCTCATTTGTCAGGCACCACACCCAACCGTCATCACCTTTCAAATGGACTAATTAATACTTCTCAGTGTCCCTGCTTCCACTGCTGTGCAGATCAACACAACAACCACTCCTTAACCAAGACCTGCATTTGGTCACCACCACATCTAGAAAGAAATTCTAAGCTCTGAACACCCACGAGCATCTGCATGATCTCACTCCCAGTTAACTCTCTAATTCCAAATCCCACCACTCTCTTCTTCACTCACATGCTACGGCCACAAAAACTTCTCACCATTCGTCGAAGACAATAAGCTTGTTCCCATTCCAGGCCTTACACACTGGCTGCTATTTACACCTGGAATATCTTTCCCCCAGATCTTCCCGTACGTGGCTCTTCCTGCTCAAATGTCACCGCCTCTGAGAAGCTTTCTCTGACTATCCGAGTTGAAATAGCTTCCTCCCTGCATCTACTCTCTATTCCACCACTCTGCTTAATTTTCTTCATAGCTATTCCCATTTGCAATTATGTTGTTTATTTGTCTACTTGGTCATTGATTTTCTGTTTGTGAGGTCAGGGATCTTCTCTGACGAGGTTTTCACTCAATCCCCGTGCCTGGAATATTGCCTCATGCCTGGCAGGTGCTCCGTAAACATTAGCAAATGAATATCCTGTGAAAATAATGCCATCCTTTATCCTGAAAACTGAGATTAATTATTAGAAACCACAGTAGGAGGAAACTTAAGGATATCATTCAATTGTTATAATTCAGGTACACTATTTGATTTTGTTTGATCTTATTGCTTTTAATTGTTGTGTTTTTTCCTGCCAGGTTTGGGTCTGGGGATTTAAGGAGGGAAAGAGCAAAAAGTGTCTCATTACATGCTTTAACATAAATATTAAAATGACAAATTTCATTAGTTGTCCAACTCCTAAACGAAAAACACTGTGATACTATATAAATTTATTTCACTAACACGGCTGAGCACACTGAAATCACTCTTGTGATCTAGCTAAAAACCACAGTACACATAATAACATTCATACTTTGCATTTTCTTCAGGGAAGTTTGCCACAGTAAACACATCAGTATCTAAGGTGAGTTGTAAATTGTTAAATCTTGGTTTAAATTTTGGTAGGATACAGAGATAGAAATGATTAAAATCCTAAAGGCAAACTCAAAGTCACGTGTCAGCTGTACTCTCAAGAGTACATTGTTCTTTCTACTAGACCTAATCTTCTCAGTACATTTTATTTGAAAACAAAATACAATAGGGTCACAAGATCACATAAAATTAAATTATACAAAGTAACAAAAATGAATTCTCAGGCTCATACATGTCAATTAGGCCAGCGGTTCCCAGCCTTTTTGGCACCAGGGACTGGTTTCATGGAAGACGATTTTTCCACGGACCAGTGGGTGGGTAGGGATAGTTTCAGGATGATCCAAGTACATTACATTTATTGTGCAGTCAGATCTCTCTGCTAATGATAATCTGTATTTGCAGCTACCCCCAGCAGTAGAATCACTGTCTCAGCTCCACCTCAGATCATCAGGCATTACAGTCTCATAAGGAGCATGCAACCTAGATCCCTCACATGCACAGTTTACAGTAGGGTTTGTGTCCTATGAGAATCTAATGCCTCTGCTGATCTGACAGGAGGCAGAGCTCAGGTGGTGATGCGAGTGATGGGGAGCAGCTGTAAATACAATGAAGCTTCCCTCACTTGCCCTGCTCACCTCCGGTCAGTTCCCAATGGCCACTGACCAGTACCAGTCTGCGCCCAGGGATTAGGGACCACGTAATTAGGCAATTGGTTTACAATTCCTATTTTAAACCTCCTATTGATTTACATTTTCTCTCTTCACTAAGATAAGTAATACTTTAAAAAAAGAAGGGACTTTTTGGGATGTTGGAGCCAGAATTTCTACTCTTTTTACAGTGGCAATGTTGTAGCAGTAAAGATTCATTTCACTGCTTTCTGATGTGTGTGTGTCCAAGTTCTCACCTGGTTCATGTCCAGGCTACAGACCAGTATGCATTGGGTCTACCACTGTTTCTAGAAATCCTATTCTTTTTTCCCCATGAAAAATGTTCAAAATGATTTGAACTCCTTTGTAGAATACAATGGGGACTAAATTTCTATCAAAAGATTAACAATAAAATTAATAATGAATAAATTATTTTAAACAAGTAGTTCAGAAGTAGAACAATGAAAAAGGCTGCATTTAAAATTCTGTACCGCATTGGAAACCAGATTGCATTCTTTAAGCCAAACTCATCATGTTTTCTCTGCATGTGTGGTACACATTTCTTAACTATGAAACATAAAAGCATACACATTCTTCTAGAAAACCTCCCCAAGTGTATATACAGTGCAGTGTAGTTCATGAAGCTATTTTAAAATACATTTTTAAAATATAGAAACATAAAAGTAAACACATTTTTCCCTTTTCCTCAGTGACTTTGGGGCCCAGTCTAAAAAGCACATTGTTGCTACAGACTTTGACCCAATCTGTCCTCTAGTTCCATTCCATGATTTTAGTGCGATGTTTTCTAAGGTATTTTATGTATGTTTCTATTGCAACCAGATGACGTACTTAATGTCTAGAACAATTCAGTGAAAATATTGGGTTAATTTGAAGAAAAATAGTAAGTCAATTTATTCGTTTAACAGATACTTATGGACAACCTGCTACATGTTTGGCACTGTTCTAAGGGCTGACAGTAACATGAGAAACCACAGAAAATTCCCTTGCCTTGTGAAACTTACATTCTAGCAAGGAAAGATACGATAAATGGATAAACAAATACATGTAGGATAAAACATTAAGGAATGATAAGTGATATAAAGAAATAGGAAGCCGAGTGAGAGGGCATTGGGGTAGAAACTGGAAGGGAGAGATGAAGGTACCTGCGAGGCTGTGGGCGGGAGAGTTCGGGAGGGAGGTGACACTGTTGGAGCCAGACTTGGGGGGCAGGAGAGAGGATGGAGTGAAATGCTGGGAGCACGTTGAGAACAACACTTTAAAGGGTTTTTTTCTCCTATAAAAGGAAGCAGAGAAGTGGGATGACAGCTAGTGGGGATGGTGGGTGTTGGGAGGGTAGTCAAGGGAAATTTTTTTGTGATGTGGAAATTTGATGCCAAGTGTATATGCTGATGGAAAAATTGATGCTGCTCGTGAGAGAAAGAAAAACCTTAGGGGCAAAATCTCTGAATAAGGGGAAGAAATTAGAATTCAGTGCCAATAGGGAGGGTTGGCTGTTGATTGGACTGTGCGTCACTCAGAACAGGAGAGAAGACAGAATACATATCTAATAGTATGGTTAATATATGGAAGTGTTGAAATCGTGGGTATAGTATAATATTCAAATTGCTAAAACTTGGGAAAGTGTGTTCTGCAGAGCAGAAGATAGACAAGAAATGCTTCCATATTGAGGGAAATTCCCATAATGCATTTGATTCTCTACCCCTAAGATTATATTACCATCACAAAAATATCTACAAAATGGATATTGTTATCCATCTTTTACAGGTGAAGAAGCTTTGGATTAGGGAGCTCACATGAATTTTCTGAGACCTCACAGTTAGTAAATGACAGTGTGCTAACCGTAGCACATTTATTCTGTATTCTCAGTAGAGAGGAAAAGAAAGTCAAATATTATTACACCTGGTTAATTATTTCTTGAGAAATCAGCTTTCAATGATCAAACATCTAGGTTTGGTGCTGCTGTGACCTCCATTTCCCATCCAGACACCTTCAGGGCAGGTGAGACAAGAGGTCCATGTGGTTTATTATACTACTTATCTTAGGTACATGAACCTACTCGCATAGGGGAAACAACCACGAATTCATTTAATAAGCTGGCTATGTCTGTGTGCTTTTTCTATGTTTCCTCTTGGAACAAATAAAATGCCCCAAGTTAATTGGATGGATGATGGGTTTGAACTCTACCTACATTCAAATCCTTGAGCCACGGGCTGGCACCGGGCTCTGGGAGGACAGGGGCTGAGCTCACACCACCGAGCCTCCTCACAGGCTCTCCCGGCTGTGTGTGCAGGGCAGGAACACAAGAAGTCGTCCCACAGCGACCGGCAGACGCCTCCGTTGTGACAGGGTTTGGACTGAGCAGAAAAGAAATACAAGGGAACTAAATATGAAAACGGTGAAGCTGAGACCACATACCTGTTATTTTGAAATGCAAATTCCCTACATATTTACACTTTAAACTTTTAATATCCATTGTTTATTAAACAGAATGAAACTGACTACTCCCATTGCAAACTCCTTTCTAAAAGAAGGTGGGGAGAGAGAGAAAGAGGAAAAAGGGAGAAAAAATATGTAAAATTGATCACTAACACAAGGAGGATTTTTTAAAAGTATAACCATACTCTCCGTAATTTACAAATTACCAGCTACTTTTTCACATGCACTGATTATCATTTTAGGTAGAAACTATTAAGTGTTTTCACACTTGAGGAAAATGAGGCCTCTACAATTTCCCAAGATCTTATAAATAAGTGAAATAATGAAACTTGGTAATTGTATCCTCCGGGTCCCAATTCAGTGAACCCCCCAGCCCCTACTGGTTGTTCTGCCTCTGAATCAGAGACATGCTATTATGTGTGATCTCACAAGATTGCTCACAAAGTATTCAAAATAAAAGTATGTAAAAAGAAGTTTATTAGAGCCTGGACTGTATTTGCTCTAGATTTACTATTAACATGTGACTAGTATGCCACATAGGCTAGTAACATAACCTTTCTAACCTTCAGTTTCTTTACCTGTAAATAACAGTCACTGGGACAACAGTAATGCCTGCTCTATACAGTAGTCCTTCAGCAGAATTAAATGGATTAATTCATGCGAAATAGTGCCTGATACATTGTAAATATTCCTATAATGATGTTACAATAATTCATTTGTTTTGTGTTTAGAACCAAACCTAATGCATGGAAATAGTTGGAGACGCATGTAAATATGTTTCCTTCTTTTCTTTTGGAAGGTCATGCAGGGCTGACAATTTCTTATATTTAAGCAGCTCTTAGAGGAGCATACAAAATATGTAAAATAAAACATGGGCTCTGAGAAATTATATTTCAGAAGATTTCAAATCCAACTACCAAAAAGAAGTTACCTCTCAGATTTTCTTTTTTTGTTAACTTAATAAGAGATCAAAACAACAGTAGCTGGGTATTTAAGATAAAGTTAATGGTATCTTCCTAAAAACATTAATTGTGTTAAACCTCTGGGATGTCATTAAGAATTTAGGAATTAAAATGCTATTATTGTTAAGTAATTTGATTGTTGTGAGCAAGAAGAACCCTTCAGCTGGAGTTATCTTGGTTGGTTAAATAGACCATGATGCCAATAAGATCAAGGTCATATTTCTATGGCTCACTGTGAATTGCCCAGTCTTGCTGGGAAAAATATACTTGAAGGTTTATTCTATGTCTGAAGGCTCAGTAACATTGTCTTTATGGGCAAGGAATGGTTTTAATACATTGCTTATTTAATAAAAGTTTAGCATATAATACGTACACTGTTGGTATGAATAATCCTACCTTGCATATGTTGTCTCCAGGACAGCCTTGGGTCACATTAACAAGAGTTGAATTGAGAGATGCATTATTTGTTGAATTGGGGAAGAATTCCAGGTTTTGATTGTTTAGTCTTATATCTTGGATACAGCCTTTGAAAAACCCTCCATTAAGTTCAGTCTCTTGCTTGTCAGGTAGGCCACCAATGTAGACAACATCTCCCCTTTGGATTTTCCATGTAGGAGCAGAAATAAATCCTAGGTATTGTGAAGATTGGTATAGTTCAATTTTACTTGGTTCAATTTTCAAAGATATCAAGTGGACATTTCCATCACTAACAACAAATTTTCCTACTAATTTGGGGGACACTGGAGTCAGCACTGCTAGTCTTCCATGCTCTATCCAGACGCGAATGTATCGATAAGCGCTGCTTTCCAAAGCTAGAAGTAAGCCTGATGATCGACGTGTCCTGACAAACATGGAAAGGCTGATGTTCTCTCCGTAGCTTTCATCAAGCGTGAAGGCAGCATATCCGGTGGAGTCATCATGGCCGAATCTGCCTGTGACATACTCTTCAGTGTCAAAATAGAGGAGGAGGAGAAAAAAAGAAACATCATGAGACTCCAAAGTCAGAAGGGACAGAACATGAATATTTTGTATACACACGTGAAAATTCTGCACATGCACATACACTCATATGTATTTTTTAAAGTTCAAGACAGGCTTATTCTATAGAATAATGATTTGGTCTCATTTTCTGAACTTCTGAGTTTACTTTATCCCTCAAAGAACTACATTTTGGTTTATAGTTTATAGATGAGGCCCAGTGATCAAAAAAGAGACAAAGAAGTTCTCTGCACTTACAGACTAAAGAACCTCCCCTTCACGGCCCTAAAATGGCAGGGCTTAAAGGTGGAGTATCGGTGCTCTAACTTGGCGGAAGAAATTTGGGGGCAAAAGCACTTCCCCTAACTTCTATAAGCAGACTGTTCAGGTAGTCGTAATCTTTGAAATTTGAAGGCATGCTGAAACAAACATGTCATTAAACTTAATTATTCTTTGCAAAGAACAGAAATCAAGAATTAGATGATCATATCCCCTTTTGATATAATGACTTCTTTTCCTCTGGGTAGATACCGAGTAACGGAATTGCTTGTATGTTTGTCGTAGCACAATTCACAATTGCAAAGATATGGAGTCAACCTAAGTGCCCAACCACTGATGAGTAAATAAAGAAAATGTGATATGTAAATATATAAACACACACAAACACATACATATACCATAGACTACTACTCAGCCATAAAGAAAAATGAAATAATGTCTTTCATGGCAACTTGGATGGAACTGGAAGCCATTGTCTTAAGTGAAATATCTCAGGAAGGGAAAAACAAATACTGCATGTACTTGCTTATAAGTGGGAGCTAAATAATGTGTATACATGGTCATACAGAGTGGTATCAAGGACTTTGAAGACTCAGAAGGGAGGAGGGTGGGAGAGGGGTGAGGGAGCAAAACTTACCTACCGGGTGCAATGTACACTATTTAGGTGATAGGTACACTAAAAGCTCTGACTTCACCGCTATACAATTCATCCATATAACAAAAAACCACTTGTACCTCCTAAATCTACTGGAATTAAAAAACAATCCTTTTTTGGGATGACACCGCACATAAAAGGCAAGGCAATTCAACAAAGGAAGAGAAGGACTCTTCCTTCTGTGGTCCTGGTTGGGAGTAGGAAACAGGAAGGAGGGAGCAAGGCTGAGTGTTCAACTCATCCAGCATTTCCTGTGGTCAGAGAAGCTGGTAATGCACGTATGTGGCAATACTATTAATACGCACCACCTAGAGAAAACTCTTGAGACATGCAAAAATGAAATCTCTAACATTTAAACATATGGATATTATAGTAGGAACAAAAATTCCTGTCCTCATACAGCTTACATTCTAGTTGGAGGAGACACACTAGGCACAGTTAAGGAAGCAAACTATTTAGTATGTCAGATGGTGACAACCTTTTGGTATAAAATAAGTCACATAGAGAAAGAGAATAAATACAGAGATTTGGGGGTGGGAGTGAAGCTGTCATTTTAAATAGAACAATCAGGAAGGAACTCTCTGAGAAGGTAACATTTGAGCAAAAACTCAAAGAAAGTAGAGACAGTATTGTAGTAATTCAAGACTGAAATGATGATGACTTGGATCAGTAGTAATCTGGAAATAGTAAGAAGTGGTCAGATTTTTGAAATATTTTGAAGAACATAAAATTTTCTGGAACAAGTTCATATTCAAGGTTTTTGGCCCAAGCAACTAGAAGCATGGGGCTTTCTTTTGCAGAGATGGGGAGGAGAGCTGGAAGAATAGATTTTTCGGGGAAATGGAAGTCCATATTAAATTCAAGATGCCCTATTAGATATCCAAGTGGAAATGACTAGTAGGCATTGATACAGAGGTTCTGGGGAGATGTTCTGGGTTATCTATAATAATTTGAGATTTGTCAGTGTATATAAGACATTTAAAGCCACGAGCCTGGGTGAGATGAGAGTGAATATATAGAGATAAAACAAGAGGTCCCAGAACTGAGCACTTAGAAGTTAGGCAATTGAGGTAAAGGAGACGATGAAAGATGAAAGCCAGTAAGATAAGAAGAGAATCAAGGGGGAGAGATATCCCGTAAAACTAATGAGAAAGGAGTATTCAGGGGGAGGAGTGTTCAAGTCTGTTAACTGCTATCAAGAAGTCAAATAAGAGGAGGACTGGGAACCCATCATTGAATTTTGCAATCTAGAAATCACTGACAATTTGAAAAGAATACTATCTTACAGATATTGCTGTCTTCAGGTTTTTACATGCCAATCCTAAACAAAAAACAAGAGCATATTCCAGGCATGTTTAAATGTTGTCATATGGCCCAGTTGAAGTTTGGGCAAAGATAAGACACATTTCAGTTTAGCTCAGCTATAGTGAAACTTGCTTAGGCAATCATCTGTGTTTGATGATCTTCTGCATAAAAGGCTACATTTTCAGAACTCTGACTTGATTTCCTACAGGAACATTGCATTTTGAATCTGTATTTGGAGACCACCTGCTCCAGGCAACTACAGGTAGCTTTCAAAGTGTACCGTTAGATAAAATAACCCTTTTGAAGGGGTTAACATCACCGAATACACTGCAGCACTTTCATATGAGATAAAATGCTTAATAAGAAAACTTGGCTCTTGAAGCCCCTGAGGTTTGAAGGAATGCACAGAATCCCTCAACGTAAGGCGGGGCGGGGGGCCTGCTGGTCATCGTAGGATGCCTGCAACACCACTTCGACAGAACCTAGAGCTTTTGTTTTTCTTTTTCTTAGAAGCTTAACTCTTCAGCAATCCTATTCTTAAAAAATCACAAGCAAGTAGTCAGCATGTGTGATGTGTTGCATGATTTTAGAAACATCTTAAGCCACATGTGACTCAGCTGTGGATGTGGAAGGGATACTTCTCATACATGCTGTTGAAATGTTACGAAGAGGGACAACATCTACAGATGAAAAATGATGTTGACAAACTTTCATGATTGATGAGATACAAGAAGATGAAATTTAACTAGAATAAATAAGAGCCACTGAGACCTAAATGGGCCTCATAAGTTTAGGGTGGGAGAAACAGGATCTGTAGTATCATGAGTGACAATGACTCACAAAGAGGTAATCATGACACGTGGCTGCCAAAACCTCAATGTAACATCAGCCTGGCTGCAAAGAAAAAGCACAATACATAGAATGAGGAAGGGCATGGTCCTGTGTCCCTCTGTGCCTTCAAGCACATCAAGGTACCACAATGTAGAAGAATATTACATAGCAAGCAAGCAGGGGGGGGAGTGTCTGAAGCTGCCATATGGCAAACGTTAGAAGAAACAAGGATGTTCAGCATGATAGAAGAGATGGCTTGGATGCCTCAAGTTACTTTTCTTCAAAGATTTAAGTATTCTCAAGAGGAAAAGATGTTAAGATTTTTATTCACATGCCTCAAGAATTATTAATACAATGTGTCCAATGAATGAAAGCTATGGACAAATCATATTTTATTCAAATGTAAGGAGAGAACTTTGGGGGAATTTTTGGCAAGATGGAGTGAGTGAGTTCTCCATTCTGGAAGGAGTCTAAGCAGAAGTTTGGGTCACTAAACTTGGCAGGCACAGAGTGTAAAGAATTCAGTTGTGGACTGAAGCCCTTCTATACCTAAGAGACTGTGATTCTAACATGATAAGATCTCAAAGTCTAGGTGTAGGGCTGAAGACGAAACACACGTAAGTTGCTTCTATAAATCAAATATTCTTGCATATCGAAAGCTCTATGCTCTTATACACAAAATATGCTGAGATAACACATCCTTCTGGGAATAAGGCTTAGGGAAACCCTTCTCACAACTTTTTTCCTTGAGAAATTAGATGATTTTTTAAAAGATCAACTTTAGGATATTGGAAATCCCTACGTCTTTTGTGTTTAGTCAGCCAGCTCGATCCTCTATCCAGTCTGCCTGCTCATTGCAATGTGCACCATGGTTGGGAAGCATTGAGCCCAAATCATGAATTGGGTCGAGTTTGCCTCTGTGCTTGTTAGTACGTCTCCGCCCTCCAGAACATACACGTACGATGGCAGAAAGACTTCACATTCTCGTCACTGCTTTGAAGCATCATTTGTAATGGGAATAAATTCTCCAGAAACATTCCTCATAGATAACAGAAAATACAGAATATTTTAGTATTATGATGAACAGGTGATATGAAAAATATAATTTCCCTTAAATTTTATACCAAGAATTTTCAGAAAGAAAAAATTTTACAGAATTTCCTCTCTATAATCTTTTGAAGCCAAACATTTTCACGAGGGTTCAACAGTTTCGAAGAGTGTAGAGGGAAGGAAACCGGGGGAAACGGAGGGAAGGGTCACCAATTCAGGAACTTGGCTTAAAAAGTTCGTGATTTTCCAAGTTGGAAAAAATAAAGTAAAGAAAGCCAGAACCCACTGCACTGGCATCGCCTGGACCTATTTACTAGGACAGTTCGCATCACCGTGGCCAGTATTAACCTCGCGGGTCACTGCGTCTGGAAGCCAGTCAAAATGAGTCAGCATCTGTTTGTTATTTTGTATATGTAGTAAAAATATTGCCTTGGGTCAATTAAATTTTTCTTCAAAAAGTGAACATTGCCTAAGCATAATTTCCCCCCTTTCTCCTTTTAAAAAAATCACAACACAACTTGCCATTCCATTTAAAATATTACATAGAGCTAGTAGATGCCATACCTCATCGTCAAACAGGTCCCTGCTTTGTAATGAATATTGTGGTCAGGAGGAAACCCCTGAACAGTTTCTAATAATTCTTAGCCATTTGAACATGAGGTAGGGTATAGGCTAAGACTGGTTTTAATTTTACTTCATATAAAGCAGAGAAGACTATTTACCAGATGTTGTCCTACTTCAAGCTCCTCTCAAATCTTGGGGTAAATTACAGCTGAACTTCAAAGCAGTCTGTTACAATTACCTTTCAGACTTTCTTAATGCATGATAATAATAATAAAAAGAAACAGGTATGTACTGATCGCTATCAACAGCAATCCTTGGAATAATGTCGGAAGTTGAGGATTTTGAAATACTTTTCAAACTGTGATTTGCTGGAGAAATTAGATCAATTCATTTATGGCATCTACCAAGTTTTACTGCTGTTACCTTCCACATTTCCTTTCTTTCTTTTTTTTTACCCCTAAGACACCTAAGTAGAATATCTATTTTCTCCAGAGCAACCCTAGGAAAGATACCTTTGAATAAAATTGGCGTTTTTATAAAAGTGCTAAACTTAAGTAGGACTTTGGAGCAAGTGTGAATTGCATAGAAAAGAGAGCTAGGAAGTGGATATCTACTGAGAATTTACTATGCACAGATTTGTGCTCGTATGTGGCACTGACAAGTTTGGTGTCTAAAAGTCCTTTTTCTCAAAAGATTCTCTTTCAAATAAGATTTATGATACATTTCTGATGTGCAACAAATGGTAAAATTGTAACAGCGTTTTGTAAACGTCAAGATGAAAACCCATTTGGAAAGGAGCTCTCTGCTTATTATTTCACTTCTCTGTAGAAGTGATACTCTGGTGTCAAATGAATCCACTCAGAATTAATTAATGCACATCACTGCCCGTTTCTTTTTTTCTCATCTTGGGCAACAGCCACAGAAGTCCTGCGGGGTCATTATGTTTCAGAACAGGCAGAAGCAGACTGGCTGTTTTCGTGTTTCTGCTCTGCTCTGAGGATAGCACTCCTCAGCCTCCCCTCACCTCTGAGACAGTCGGGGCCTGCGTAGGGCCTGTCGCAGTCACACCGGTAACTCAGCCACAGGTTGATGCAGCGTCCTCTGCCCTGACAAGGTTGGCTGTCACACCAGTCCTTCCTCACGCAGCCTGCCTTGACGTTCAGTGACGAGCCGGATGAGACGTCCTCCAGGGTAATGCAATGCCCATCAATTCTAACGTCTTGGAGGCAGCCTACGAACGAAGGTGAGGATGGCATATTGTAGATGTTAAGCAGAGCAACATCACGGCTGGTCGTCCCCACTGGTAAACCACCCAGAAAGGAGCTCTGAAAAGCACATGCTGATCGACCACTTTCAAACGGAGAAGGAGCTTTAGCAACGCATTTCTCTTCACAGGAGTCGTCGGTTAGGCTCAGGGTCACAGCCTCTGCAAGTGTGACCTCCACGGAATGCCACTCCCCATTGCTGGTGTCGTGGGCGATGGACAGAAGCACGTCTGGCTGATCAGTGACCTGAATTGACAAGTGAATGTGGCCACTGAGCAGCTCCAGCTTCATAAACATGTCCCCGTTGCCTCGGAAAAGCAGAAGAGCTGTCGGCTGAACAGTCTGAAACCGCAGCGCCATGTCACACACCGAGCCCTGGGCTGGAACTGAGCCACTTGCGACCCACAGGAAGCCACTGCCCTCAAATGCAAGTGTGGTGACAGTTTCACACGAGGACCCAGCATAGCCAGGTGGACACAGGCAGCTGAACCCGTGCTGGCCGTCGAGGAAGTGGGGGACGCATGTTCCGTTATTTAGACATGGGTGATGGGCACAGCCCAGGAGGACATCAGAACAGTCCCTTCCTCCATAAAATGTTCTAGAAAGGTCATCAAAGGGGCAATGGCAGGTATAATTCCCAGGCAAGTTCTCACAAGTGCCACCATTTTGGCAAGGGTTTGAAGAGCATTCATTGATGTCTTCTTCACAGTGGATTCCTGTTAAATAATTAAGATATAGGTTAAAATTATATATGTTCAAATCAGAAATAGGGGTTTCACATAATTTCCATGTATAATCTTGCAGAAGTGCAGAGCCAGCTCAGGCTACAGCTGTGACGGAGTGAACTGTAAACAGTTGGAGGAAACTAAGATCAGCTCTGTCATTCCACAAACGTTGTGAAGACAGAACTGTAGTCACGGCAGAGTTTGAATCCTGCCCCCAGAAAAAGATAATTTGCCAAATTCAGTCTTTTCCTCAAACTACTGCTGTCAAACATACACGTGACACTGAATACCATAAAGATGAAAACGGGAAAACGACTGCTATTAGTGAGGAGAGATATAAATTATTTATTTGGGGACTCCTTTCTCTGAAATTGTTTTCCTGTCCCAGGAGGCAGATTTCATTCTATTCTATTCTTCTACCTTCTTTGCACCTCCCATAACTCCTAAAACCAAAGTTTTTGCCAAATACACAGACAGTCTGGAGACTCTCACCAGGCAGGACTCTAAGGTGAAGGGAAGACCTCATTCTCTCCTTCCCACAATAGTATAAATCGTGACATCTATACCATAACAAGCTCCTGTTTGTCATTTTGATTTCACTTTCTTTTACTTTTTTCTTATTCCAAGTCAAAGAAAGAAACCTAATTAGAGGATTACTAGAAGTCATTTAATCAAAGTAACAGGAAGAAATATAGCACCTTTTAAGAGTGATGGTTATGACTTTTCCAATGAAGTTCAGAAGAACAAATAGTAAAAACAAAAACTGACATACGTATAGCACGTTATGGTTTCCCCAACACCTTCACCTGAATTATCATATGTGTGCTCGTGACAATCTTCTCAAGTTTTCAAGGCAGATATTCTTAGTTCTCTTTCACAGAAGAAATTGAGACTTAGAAACTTTGAAGTCTAAATTCCGTCTGATGCTAAATTCACTATGTTTGAAAAATCCAATCAGACACTGTTTTTAAATTAATAATTTAGTGCATTCTCATTTATTATTTGTTACTATTTAATTGTGTGTCTTATTTTCCCATTTAATTCTATGCAAGAATATGTTTTTAAAGATTTAATCGAAAGAATCCTATGTTGACAGTGTTGGATCTGCATGCCAGTGAGGCTGTGTGATTTTGCACAGGTTACTTTCACAGTTTTCTCATCTACAAAATGGGATTAATAATAGTATTTACATCGCAAGGCTCTTTTAAAAATTAAATGAGTTAAGCCAGTAAAATACTCATAACAAATATTGTTTGGTGTATACGCTCTCAATAAATTTTTGCCATTACTAAAAAGTAATAACCAAAAAAATTACCCTCTCACGACAAAATTCAAGCAGTACCATAGTCACTGAGGCAGACTATTTAGAAAGTGTAGGCATATGTTGTACCCCATAAATTGCATAATTTTACATAATAAGAGATGTACTTGGACAGCGTATTAGTTTAGCATCTCATTAGATTGTACTTTCCATGAGGAAAGGAAAAATGTCTGCTTTATTCAGCAACGTATGTCTAAAATGCAGCAGAAGGCCAGGCGCGGTGGCTCACGCCTGTAATCCTAGTACTCTGGGAGGCTGAGATGGGAGGATCACTTGAGCTCAGGAGTTCAAGACCAGCCTGAGTAAAAGCGAGACTCCACCTCTACTAAAAATAGAAATTTAGCCAGGCGTGGCAGTGCATGCGCTGTAGTCCCAGCTACTCGGGAGGCTGAGGCAGGAGGATCGCTTGAGCCCAGGAGTTTGTGGCTGCAGTGAGCTACAATGATGTCACTGCACTCTACCCAGGGTGACAGAGTGAGACTGTCTCAAAAAAATAAATTAATTAAAAAAATTAAAATAAAATAAAATTCAGCAGAGTGCCTGGCTCATGTTTAGCATTTAGTAATTAGTTTTTGAATGAATCAATTAATGATGACCTTCTTAAAGTGATTAAATATTGTTTCTAATGCATTTAATCCGATCCAAAGCCTAAAGTGCTCTTCTTGTGTATTCTTCCAGATAAATTCATTCAATGTTAATCTTTGACAATCTACTGTCATTTATAATCCACACTAGGCACTTGATTGGATCCTATTATATTTTACTGTACCTGGATTACTTTCATACAACTTTTGTGAATTCGAAAATATTTCAAGCTCTGTGAAAACAGTAAATGTTTTATAATCTTAGAGTCATCCGTAGCACCCTGACAGTGCTAAGGGTATGTGTTATAAAATGTTTGGGGAATAGAAAGACTAGAACTGAATGGAACTAATCTCTCTGTTGCATAATCATCCTTAAAGGTACAGAGAACTGACACAGAAATTACAGGTAAAGCTACAGTTCATTCTAAAGGAGTGTTCTAATGCAGGTTTAGTTTAACTGAATATGAAAAGTTTAAACTTTTGTACTAGAAGACATTTTACTTAAATTTGGTTTTCACAGGGTTTTGAGGATAAAAATATTAATCAAGTATGTTATTAAGTATAATATCGAACAACTCATAAGGCACAACCAAAGCAAAATATTATTTTTTTCCTCCCATTCTACCTCTAAATACGCTTCACGAGGAAAGGTTTTCCTTGCCTCTGGATAAAGTCTCCAGTAGACCCCATGGCTTTTCTGGTCACTCCTGCATAATAGTGTCATGATCACTTTTAAAAAATCCACAGTAATCAGCACGGCAAGTCACACACAATGATCAAAAGTCCCACTGCAGCTTAGAATGAAAACTTCTTTCTGTGTCTGCGAGGCCAACTACAGGCTGTCTTGAAGAAAGACTTGGAAGGCTTCTTCCTTCTTTTCCCATTCTTCTACCATCCCCACCCCAGATTCTCACGAAGTGTTCGGGCCCCTAGAAGACTGAAGTTTGTGAGGGAAAGAATGGGAAGGGGCAGAGAAGCTTTCACTGTCCTAGGGCTGATGTAGTACGTTCCATACTCTCTGGGCCTGGCAGGTGTTTAAAGCTGATACTTGCTCTCGGGGACATTTGAGTCCTCAGAATTGCCTTTGCTGCCCTCTGAGACTCACTCCGGAGACCTGGGAGGCAGGTGTTACCCATCTTTTACCTGCTGCTGTCACACTCTCTCCCCCCGGCCATTCGCTATTGGTTTGCCAACCGCTGACTCCTTCTTCTTCTCCAACTCTCTGTTGGGGGTCCCCTCATCTCTGACAGAGGCCTGTTGCAAAGGATCCCTTTACATGGACTGTGACTGATATTCCTATCATGGGTCCCCACCTGACCTCAGGATGCACCTTCACCTGCAGTCGGAGGGGACCTCAGGTGCATGCACCTTGACCTGCAGTCGGAGGGGACCTCAGGGCTCATGCACCTTGACCTGTAGTCGGAGGGGACCTCAGGTGCATGCACTTTGACCTGCCGTCAGAGGGGAGCGCGTTTACTCTGCAGCTCAGCAGCAATTCTTTTCTCTCTGTCTTGCAGCCTCAGGTCAAGAGTCACCCTTTCGTCTTTAGAGTCCTCAAGCAGGTGGAGAATCTAGTCTAAGTTGCCCATTCCTCTCCCACCCCTAAGTGTGGGTGACACTGGAGGGCTCCTTGAAGCTCCGCTTACTGTGTTGGATTGGAACACAGCTTCCAACCCTAAATTCCATGGAGGGCACAGCAGCAAGTCTCTCCAGAGAAGTCTCTTCATAGAACAACTCTTTCAAATTGCCTCTCAGGAATTTTCATGTACCCGTGAAGTGAAGATAAGCCTTGGAGAAGCCTGAGGCCTGTGTATTTTGACATTCTGCATTTTGGTCTCTCTCATAATTCCCTTTGGTAACTGACAGCACTCACTTCATGACCTCTTAGCTGAAACTTCAATTCACCGTTCTCTCAAATCTACAGAACACCTGTTCCGTGTCCTACTCTCAGAGCGTTGAGGAAGATACAAAGCAGAAGACGCAGACCTGGCCTCAGTACGTTGATCATATAATAAAATGACAAAATGCACATTTATGAAAACACATCGTCCATAGCAGGTTCCCAATGGATGTGGATAACAAGTGAGAATCTAAACTCAGGCAACACTAGAGCATATTTAGAGAAGTTTTAGGGAAAAGACTTTGAATGATAAACAATGCTAAATCTTTAGATATGAAAACTTGATAATATAAATTAAGTCAAACAAGCAAATACTGTGTATCTACCATGTACAAAATGTTGCAGATAACATGGAATATTAACTAATACCTGTCCTCGATGAGTTTAATAGAAAAGTAAGACAAATTTGTGAAAAAGTAAATGATAGTGTAAGTCAAGATAACACTGAAGAGATGCTACTAGGCAGTATATAAGGGATTCTAACTTAATTGTATAGACAACAGCTACTGCAGAACCTCAGGGGGAAGGTATCTCTTAAGGCTGGGCTGGGAAGGTTTTATGGAGATAGGACTTGATATAAAATTGCAAGCACTGATCAGAGTAACAAAGTCGTCATTGTATGTGAAAATAAGTGAATAAACAAAATACTCCTCAATAGAAAAGCGTAAGACATTCAGGGGCAACAATGAGTTTGGCAATCTGATCAGCACGGAGGATTAACGTAGAAAAATCAACTCAGAAAGGTTAGATGTAGCCAGACTGGAGAAGGTCTGGGAACTTAAGATTTTTACTTATTTATTTATTAATTTTCTAGCAGTGGCTAATAACAGGTAATTGTTGAACAGAAGACCAACATGGTTTCTCATCAGGATCCATTTCACAGGGAAATGTAACACAGAACAGAGCGAGAAGAAACTAAGGAAGACCAGCTAGGCAGCTACTAAGACTATTAGGGTCTGAAATTGGATGTTTATTTCTCTAAAATGTAGAGGACTCTTTCATTTATCCTTGGCCAGCACATAAGTGCGGATGGTAGTGCTTTCTTGACTGTTGCTTACTGTATTTTTTCTTATAATTTAATGTTTCTGAATTTGATCTTTCACAAATAGCTACCAATAATTTGATTATATATTTCCTTTAAGTATAAACAGAGAAGCTAGTTTTAAATTTTTATCTTCATTAAAAAAAAGGAAAAGAAAAATAGAGAGGACAGAAAGCCTGCCTTAGGGTTAATAGTCTGAAGAACAATAAACTGGACTAGGTATGAAGAGGAGAATGACGAATAGTGATTTATGCTTTTACCTTGTTTAAAATCAATTCTATTGACATCTGCAGTGTAAAATAAGGTCAGACATATTTATCTGATGAACCCAGAAAACTGAAAGTGGGAAAAAGATCAAAATTTCTTTTATTGGTTATTTGACTAGCTAGGCAAAGAACAATATTTGCTGTCAATCAAGATAAAAAGATTAGGCAATATTTATGGGATTATCTGGGCCATTCAGTCTTCTTAATTGGGTATTTTAGTTAACTATGAATTGGTTATGTCCAGATATTTATAGTATGGGGTGCATTACTTGAAGCTTATTGTTATTTTATGTGAGGCTGATTCATTTAATTAATTAAAAGCTGTCATTTCATTTTATTTTTCTAAAATTCTTTTAGTTCAGCATTTGATTCTATAAGACTGTATTTTAAAAATAATGACAGGAACAATTTCTACTATCTAGTATATCTCTTATTTTCATCAGAATAAATTAATGGATAAAAAAGATATAGGCTTTAGGTTAAATATAAATATAATTGGATATGAAGATGATTTTGCCGTAATTCTCACTTTCTTGAAAGTCATGGTTAATGAAATAGCTAGTAGAAAGTTACTTCTACAAAGATTTATACACAAAGAAGTAAGTTCTAGCTTGATCTGTTTTAACTGACCTAAATTTTTTCTATTTTAATAAATAAAAATCCAAGAAGACATTATGTAAGACCAAGGGTTCAATGCATAAGTATATCCACTTTTCCCTAATCAAAAGTTCTAATTTTCATTTGATAGTAATATCTGTCATAGCATTAAACATTAGTTGCTAAATACACATCTTAAAAACTCTAATGATGGTACAGATTAGCTTATGTAAGTAATAAGGAAAGAGTGAGTTACCTATGAGCATGGCCATTAATACGTGAAAACCATGTGTCCTGGCTCCAAACATTTTTCTGTACAAAAAGAGAAATCCATCCAAACACCTAGTAGGTTGACAGAGTGAGTTTCTGATGATGTCCTACCATTTCCAAAGCGGTGGGCTTGTTCTTCAATGTCACCTTCTTCCTTTCAGGTAGAGAGTGTGGGGACTTAGTTTTGAGTCATTTCTCCCCAAGCTGGATCAGCAGGGCTTAGGGTAAGACTCATCTGTGCTGCTGACCAGGCAGACCTGTGATATTCTTAGATCCTCTCCCTGCTTAACTCCTGCGCCTCCTCCGAAGTTACGCTAACGAATGTTCATGTAACCTCAGCACCGAACGTTGACACTATTGTCACAGAATCTAAATACAGAGTGGCATTCTGGGCAAGTCCTATTACAGAAAACTAGGATTTGATTTTATTTTTCTTCACAATGGAAATGCTGCTTTTTGTTTTGGTTTTCATTTTTTTCCTCTTTTGCTTTTGAAATGTGGTTATGAAATATTTGGCAACTTCAAATCTATTAGATATCTATGCAGGGAATGGAAAGGAGAGAAAAATTAAGAAAAGAAAGAGCAGGTGCTTTTATCCATGGAGATGGTGGCAAGAATTACTTGTGCGGTGCTCTCGGACTTAAATTCTACCCTGTATGGAAGAATAACTATGCTCTAGTTTTAAATCCAATGGCATATAATTTTGTACAACAGAACAATTTGAATATATGAGGTGCTTGAGATATACTCAGAGTAATTGGTACTTGACATTTTTTTAAATATTTTTTTGAAAGGGGGATCTAAGGATTTGTAGAGGTTTCATCCAGGCAGTGTAGGTGGAGAGGTCACTAAGGCCTCCCGAACTATTGCAGTGCCTAAAATTCCTACCATTAGGGCAATTGCTCTAGGTTGAGACCTTGTCTCTTAGAAGCTTCAGAAAAGATACAAATGTTTCCTGAGGGGGGGAGTAATTGTACCGTGAGGCAGTCCTGAGTGCCTTATTATAGGGAAGGATGTGAACTTAAAAACCTGCATGTAACTGAGGTCAGACTGAAGGAAGAAGTTAATCCACAGGGCTAGGTGATGAGGGGGAGGGGAGGGGAAAGGAACCATATTCAGAGCTCCGATCAATGGATCAGCTTGGAGAGAAGTTTCTAGTAGTCTTCAGGGAGCCAGAGTAATGAAGCAGAGTAAACACGGACTAGGAGTCAGACAAAATTGGTTTCCAGTCCCCAGCTTTGATACGAGGCTGTGACAACTTGGGCTAATTAGCTAATTTCTATATGTATAAGGTGAACATAATAAAAAGTCTATTAAACAATTATTTTTGTTTTGACAAAATGAGATATCTATACATGCTTCGAGCATAGTAGTCATTCAAAATAGTGTCAAGGACTTTTGTGGACTGCATAGGTGAACTTGGACACAGATTACTTGGATAAAAATATATAAGGCATTCTTATCAAATTTATGTGAGCCTGTTGAAGGTCATGACTACCATGAAGCAGAAATACAGTTACTGACTAGTAGTTATTCCCCAACGTGTCATTCCTGCTTCCCTACAGGTAGACCACGCCTCCCACCATGAAAAATGCAAACGACAAATATATTCTTTCACACACTCCTTTGCTGCTGGGTCCTGGACATGGGACTCAGTCAAGGTTAATAGGACCTGAGGGAGCTCTGCTGGGGGGAGGCTGGGAAAGGAAAGAGAGATGTCCCTTTGGTCTGAGATTGTCTTGCATAGATGTGCTCCTGGAACTGAACTAGAAAAAAAATAAATCTGTACACTTTGTCTTTAAGTTTTATTAAAATTGAAACAAACAAACCTGGGGAGAGTGTAAAAAAACTGGATAGGGAATGGGATATAGATTAAAAACAAACCAGTGTGGGATGTGCATCCTGGATGTGGACACTGTAGTTGGAAATAGAAGCAGAGCAGTACCCCTGCCTTATCCACGAGAGGTATGTTTCAAGACCCAGGTAGATGCCTGAAACTAGGACAGTACAGAGCCCTGTGTACACTGTGTGTTTTCCTGTACATACTTGATAGCATGGATATGCCGGACAAGGGATGATTCATATCCTGGCTGGGATGGAGTGGGATAGCATGAGACTTCATCATGCTACTCAGAACAGTGTCTAATTTAAAATTTATGAATTGTTTATTTCTGGAATTTTCCACTTAATATTTTCAGACCATGGTTGACTGTGAGTAACTGAAACTATGGAAAGCAAAACTGTGGCTAAGAGGGAACTACTGTATACCCAGCACCATGGCTAGAGCTAAATAACATGGTGACAAATGAATAAAGGAAGAAAGACAATGAGAACTTTAACACAATACAGACATATATGCAAATCTTACTAATCTACTTGAATATATGCAAATTAATCTATGTATCTAATATATTGCAGTGATTTACAAACAGAGGGGAGAAATACAAATGGGGGGGTGGGGGGGAATAGAATAGAATAATAGAATAGAATAGGATAGATATAAAGCAAGCAAGCCAGGATTCTCACGTCAACTAAAAACGACAGTTTTCCATGAGCTGAGGAGAAACTTAACTCTTTTCACCTGAGATTAGGCAACCACAAAACTGTATGGAAGAGACACAGTTTACCATGTGAAGACATATGGGTTTCAATTGATAATTATTTAACCAGTAATAATTATTAATATTTATATAATGTATTACAGCTTATGGTTTACTTTTATATATATCACCTCAACTTGTCTTCTAAATAAAGGTCCATGGTGATGAGGCTCCCAAAATTTTAATGCCATTGAGATTATCATGGCTGATGACAGTTATCTGAGACAAAGGACATGACGATCCCTCTCTAACTCCAGATTTGATTTCAACATATTTTTATTTTAAGAGAAAGAGATAAAAGACACACACTCCTGTAAGGAAAGCTAATATAATAGTGAGTTTACTTAAAATCATGTCATTAAATTCATGAAAATAATTGGGATGTTTAAGCTGGGGAAAAGCACATGCCTGGGCACATTAGAAGGGTCTTCATGTAGCTGAAAGTCCATCCTATGAATTTTTGTGTTTTATTTGGTCCCATCAGGGAAAAGTAGTACCAATGGTAAGATGCCACAGGATGGTCCATCTATGCTCACTATGCAGAATCTTCTAGCAGTCGATGCTGATCAAGCATAGAATCAGCTGTCTTGGGAGATAGTTTGTTTTCTGACACTGAAGATGTGCAGATTCAGAAAGTCATCACCCCTTGTGAGTATTACAGTTTAAATTCAAGAAAAGGTGGGTTATGGAGGTCAATGGCCTCTAATGATTCTTCCAGTCCCGAGATTCTGTCATAATTTCTAAGTCAAGAATATGCCACATGCATAATCTCTAAGTAGACAATGTAAGTAGAGAATTTCTAACTGGAGAATTACTGAATATAATGAGATCTAACAGCTTCATAATTTTGTCACAGTTTTTTAAATCTGTAAAAAGGGGGAAAGGATAATTTCCTTAGAGTGCTACTCTGAGGATTAAATAAGACAGTTATTCAAAGTATGTGTTTCCAGATCATGCTAAGTGCCTATCAAATGCTTCTTGTCTTGCCACAACCCTCCACCTCCATTTTTATTTGCTTAAGTGGATAGTTAGATTTCACGGTATCCACAGTTTTCTCCACATTAAGCATAGCTAAATTTTACTTTTCCGGAAGTCACTCACTGTAAGTGACCTCAACTATCCAGAACATGATCAAGAACCAAGCTATGTTCTAAAACCGTCTATGTTTAAAAATAGAGATTGAAAAGTTTATTAACTATTTCCTCAGGCCCCAGGCCATCATTCTTTATTATTTTAGACACAATTAAAATAATCTATAGCTCAGCTGGCAGGAGAATAGAATCAGCAAAAGGAAAGGATGGCGGGCCGGGGCAGGGGGAATTTTGTGCTTATTTTCAGCAATAAGAAATGACAGTTGAGAACCAGACCGTGAACGTGAGTAGATGAAATTAACACTTACTGAGTTCCAGATCTGTGCCAGTCATTGTGGAAAGGGCTTTGCCCATGTAGCCATTCAATCATTGCAATAAAATGATGGCAAGTGTATTGCTACCTTCGTCTCACAGATGATGAAACTCAGCCAAGTGGTGGTTGGTACCCAGTTTACCTAATTCCTGTGATGAGACATTTTTTTCTCTATAATATGCTGCCTCCAAGTAAAATAGTATGATGATCTGGCATAAAATAATATAAAAAAACACAGCAGTTTGGAGATATTGAAAATATATGCAGAATCAATAAGCAGCAAAGGACAATAATCAATAACATAAGTTATCAATAAGATAAATTGTGTGCAATGTTTTTTAACCAGAAATACAAGAAAATATGTAATACACTTCTGAAATATTTTAATGTGAAATGATTAAAATAAAATAATGTTTTCCCACAAGAATTATAAAAATGTATTATGTCAAAATCTCCTTTATGTGGGCCACCTCCAACCTTAATGATTTCAGAAAAAGGTGGTGTTACTTTTGGTGATTTATTTTATTTCGTATATTAAGATTGTGAACACATACCGCACAAAGCATGGCACTGTTTCTTCAGGATCCATTGCTTTGCTCTACTTTATTATTACACTATTTTAAAGTTATTATGCAAGAGACACATGGACACACTCTCTAGACCTGGTATTTGTTCAGAAACATTTGGGAGCTCAGATAAAAAATACTGAGCCCGGAGGAAGATTTGATTCGGTCTATTGTGTGAAAAGTATTCTGAGATCTTCACGTGAAAGACAAGATAGCTGCAAAAAGCCTCGCATTTCAGTTCCACATTTCACTGGATTGTGCACTTCAAAAGTCACACTTTGAAGCTCAGTGGATATAGGTAAGTGATTTTTAGCTATTTTACAGACTAATAAGTACAGTGTTGCACGTGCTCACTCTTGTTGACTTCACTTTGAAAAGTAATTTCAGAGAAACTCACCCCAGTTCAACCAGAACCATCCTAATTGGCTTTGATCAGTAAATCATCAAAACCGCTCTGCTGTTGCTCAGTCCTTTTTTCCTTCTTCTTGTCAAAAGTGAGTGATTAAACACTCAAGTTACCGTGAATTACAAAAACCTGCTTTGTATGCGGTTGGATGTGTCGCTATTCTACGTAATGTCTGCCTTCTTTCTGCCATGGTAAGAATTGACTTTACGTTCTTTAGTAGCGCTGTTTGACACTTCTCACAAATTTATTAATATTTTGGTTCTGTACAGCTACAGAAATGTCAAAGGTCAAGTATATTATTGACCTGGTAAGACCTGACATTCAAGGCCCCCTAAAATCTGGCTTTTATTTATCTTCCAGCATTACTTTTCATTGCCCACTACATAAATGGTTGTATTAAAACATATTTTTAGTAGAATAAAAATTAAAACACATTCAAAGCTTTCTCTCCCTCTCTCTCTCTTTCTCTCTCTCTCCACTTATTCAGAATCTCAACTTTCTTTCAGGATTCAGCTCAGTTGCTATTTACTCATATTGAAATGCCTTCCTTTGGTAATTCTTACTCATATTTATTCTTTGACATCTGAAGCTTATCCATACAGAACCCAGTATACAGTTTGTTGTATGGCTATTAATTGTTTAATATATGTGATTTACTTTCCTTAACTGTATTGTCAGACTTATAAGTGTGAATTTCTTTTTCTATCTTTACTTCCTAGCATGCTGTATTAGATAATACAGTACACGGTACTATACAATAATATAGTGTTTGGTGTATATCTTGGCAAAATGTTTGCAATGCTGTCATCAATTCCAAAAATTAAAACAAACATTCATTACTTCTTTTCTCATGCATAAAGAATCTAATGTATTGGAAGACAAATCTAGTCTTTATTCAGCGCAAATGTTGTGTACCTGGTATTCACAGAAGCCTTCATGAATATACATTACAGGTCTATAAATTATTTGAAAGTATATGCAATATTTTGTGATTTATTGTTTTTGCATTTTCTGGGGAGATAATTTATAACATTAACTCTTTAAAATGTAATATCATAAGAATCCCTTAGTGGGGGTGGGGGTGGTTAAAAATGAAGAATTTCAGGACACATTCCTGGAAATTCTGATTCTATAGACCTGGACTGGGCCCAGATATCTGCATTTTTATAAGCACCCTAGGAAATCCTGATATTGGTGCTCCTTAGACCTGGTTCTAAAGTTCCAACAAATTTTCAAAGGAGCACTTGATCCAAAAAAGCTCAAGAAGCCCTGATTGAAGGAAATGAAATTCTTCCAGAGATATAAATTTTATCTACCCATGTAAATGTGTTCAATCAGGAAACCTGGCTTTGGGTTGGCATTTACACTGTTCCTAAGCAATAGCAGTGATTTTTTAGAACAAATAGATTAGTTGATAGAGGTTTCTTGCTAAAAGACTAGAACTACCTTGCTAAAACATAAACATTTCTTTAAAATTTCTATTAATATTTGGCCAAAACCTGAGGTCCTAACATATTGTGTATCAAGACACAGCTACAAATTAAATGAGTAGATTTCATTATATCCTTTATAAAATAAAAGGAATGTGTTAAATATGCAACAAGGAATTTCCCTCCACCTTTTTTTTTTTCTTTGAGACAGAGTCTCACTCTGTTGCCTGGGCTAGAGTGCCGTGGCGTCAGCCTAGCTCACAGCAACCTCAAACTCCTGGGCTCAAGCAATCCTCCTGCCTCAGCCTCCCGAGTAGCTGGGACTACAGGCATGTGCCACCACGCCCGGCTAATTTTTTGTTTCTATTTTTAGTTGCCTGGCTAATTTTTTTCTATTTTAGTAGAGACGGGATCTCACTCTTGCCCAGGCTGGTCTCAAACTCCTGCACTCAGGCACATAGCATCTCTTTACCTAGTCTCTGGACCATCAGAAATATCCTATTTTACACAAAGAGTTGTCTGACATCAGTTAAAGCACAGCAAGTTCACATAAGCTGTGTGTGCAGGACCCGGGCATGGGTGCCAGCAAAGAGAGGGTATTGAGTAGAGCATACTCAATGCTCTCCAGGGAGGGCTGGAACAGAGAGAAGATTGGGTGTTCCTCAAAGATTTTTTAAAAAAAATAGGGGGGGTGGTGGCAAATGTAAAATCACAACCTAAGTTATTTTAATACAGTATTTCTTTCATGTTCCAACTTGGGACGTTATTTTCAGGTAATCTTCTCTGTTAAGTTTTATGCTTCTGTAGTGCCTGTCATGCAATCTTCTAAGCAACTCACCAAAGGCATGCACCCAAGGTGGGAAAATTTCTGGCTTATGAATAATTTTGTTTTTGTTTCTATGTATAGAAAATGTCAGAGCTTCAAATAGCTTTGGATATAACGTATGTTACTTGGAAATCAAAGGAAACTCTGGTAGAAAGTTATTTTATCCAACTATCACATTGAATAATGTTGGGTTATATAAAATATATTAAATAATTTTCATTAATGGAGTAGGAATAGTAATTTCTTTTAAATAGTTTTTCTGCTGCACATACCCTAGAGACATCCATTAGCAGGTGTGTTCAAATTCCAGCTTTACATGGAAACTGGAACCTCAGAGAAGTTACTTAACCTTTGGGGCCCAACCTTCCTTCTCTCTACAAGGCTGGGAGTAATAACAACACCCCATGGCTGATATGAAAATTAAATGGTATAAACAAGGCTCCTTGATTGCCAATAAGTTGGAGTTATTTATCTCTCTAGTTGCCTTAGGAACTATCAAGGCATACAACAGATATATGACTTGGAGATACCCCATCTCATTGGAGTACAACCTAATATCTTTGCTCCTCTGGTATAAAATGGGATTTCTGTGAATGGTTTAGATTCCCTGCCAAATAAAAATTGTTATCTCCACATCTGGAGAAATTGGGACTGACAGCTAGTCCTGTCATTGACTAGAAATAGTGTCCCCATGTTGAAAGTGACTTTAATAAAACTGAAATCAGAAAAGATTCCATGAAAGGGGATGGAAAAAAGCAAATTGATGATTAAAGGGTTTTTTAATGAAATAAACATAATTATATAATTTCAGTTTATGTTATATTAATTATAACTTGTAAGTATATAAATTAATACATAATTGTGATTTATTTTGTTAATTGGAATTAATATAAGTACTTTTATAATATCTATAGTATATAGATATTATAGGTACACAGTTGACCCTTGAACAACACAGAGGTTAGCAGCTCTGACTCCTGAGCAGTTGAAAATCTACATATAACTTTTGACTCCCTAAAAACTTAACTACTAATAGTCTGCTGTCGACTGGAAGCCTTACCATTAATATAAACAGTTGATTAACACGTTTTGTATCTTATATGTATTATATACTATGTTCTTGTAATAGAGGGAATGGCCTGAAAAAATGGCAAAAATACTTTCTGTCTCTTTAAAACACACTCCACTCCTTTTTGAGAACTAAAACCTGCACCCCTGCCTCAGGCCAGCATTTGGGAAGGGCAGAGTAATATCTTTTATTCTTTGTGCTACAGGAGATGGCTCAGCCCAACCCGGCAGAGGGAGGTCCTGGGTGGAGGTCATGGGATTGTCTTCAGCAGAGATGGGACGATCAGAATCATCAACTATAGCTGAACAGCAATTGCCTGAAGCTGAGAACCCACCCTGTAAAAGCTCTGCATTTCTGCTTATTGTTATGACTATGGCATATTTCAGACAGGAGTCTCCATCCTCCTCCTCTTTTCCCAGCAAAGTAATAAACTTCTGTTTCCTTCTCCTCAAACCACTTGTGCTCATTCTTCTGATGTGGCCTCGAGGACAAGTGTCAAGCTTTCAGTAACATTCTTACAATCAAGTAAGCTAGAGAAAACAAAATGTAATTAAGAAAATAATAAGAAAGAGAAAAAATATTTACTGTTCATTCAGTAAAAGCGGATCATCGTAAAGGTCTTCATTCCTCTTGTCTTCACACTGAGAAGAGGAGGAAGAAGAAGAGGGATTGGTCCTGCCGTCTCGGGGTGGCACAGGCAGGAGAAAACTCATGTATAAGTGGAACCATGCAGTTCACAGCATGCTGTTCAAGGGGCAACTGTATATAATACCACCCAAAACATTATAAATATTGATATGGAAATTTTAAGTATGCCTAAACACTATTTATATAGAGTGAGATTTTAAAATTGGTCTTGAGATCATTATTCTAGGTTTTGGGAAAAAAATGCAGAAGAACCTTATATTATTATGTATTCATGTATCTTTATTTTGTTTTCTCAATGCTTACTGAAATGCATTTTATAAAGCCAAGCAATTTGGAAAAAATGGAATAAAAGAACAGATGAATGTGACTTAATCTTCATAAAAATTCAATTCTTGCTGATGGAAGTAGAGTTTACAATGGGCTATGATTGGAATAATATGTACCTTTTAAATTGCTTTGGGTGAAACATGAGCCATAGTATTAGTTTGAACTATTGGGGAAATACTTTTTTGGCATGAGCTTGATCATTCAAATCTTATAAATCCTTAGTCCTTTTCTAGTAAAATAATAGTATTTCCCCCCATTGGTTTCACCTCTTAAATAATGAAGTTTTTATTCTTTGAAAAAAGGACTACTTTTCAAGCAATTAGTAGTGCTGAGAGTGCCTGGCACATTCACTTAGATCTGCAAAGGAAGGCTAAAGACAGTCTCCCTATTATATTTAACTGCAAGTATTAGCTACTGAGCAACTATAGCCAGCCTGCCTCCTGCTACATTGTAGCTGGGCTCCACTGATCCTCATTTGTGGATTTTCCATCCAGCACACAGTAGAGACTGAGGTCCCGAAGCCATTAACTTAGCAGCAGCAAACCTGACTTTAAGAAACCATAGTTTATAAAGTTTCCATGTCTATTTCTAGAAAGGAAGATAAAACATTGAACAAGCAACCCTATTTTTTCATCTTATGTTCATTCCTGTGCCTCTTTTGCATGTGCTTTTTGATTTTAATCGATTTTTTGTCTATATTTTTAACTCTATAAAAATACTATTTAATCTGATTTACAGCTCTAAGTACATTTATGTTTTAAAAGAGATAGTCTGATTATCTGCTGTAAATTCAGATACTACATAGTGTATGCATTTACACATACATATATTTCCCAGGAAACAGTAAGTTTCTGTTGCCGTGACTTCATCAAGTGCTGAGTTTAAAAGCTACCTGCGTTTGTAACCTGAGCCCTGCTTGGCTACTGCTGTGGCAGGTCCAGACAATGAAATTCCCAAATCTGCACTTGCCCTTTCTCGTTTCAAACAGGGCTTATTTCCTGGCAAGGACAGCTTCTCTGGTCCACTGACGATCTGGTGAATTTTGCACATCTTATATTTGATCCATAGTATTTTTAGAGTTATATTTTATTATTAGTAAAAGTGCTCTGTAGTCACATTGAATCATTTAAGTGAGGCTTCAGAGCTCCAGAGTTTATGAAAACAGTAGTTTCATAAAAAAAAAAAAAACAAAAACAAAAACACAACAACAAAAAATCAATTCATCCTGACTCCCTTTTCCCTTTTAGTTTGTTGGGTCCCTTCATGGGATTCAACAATATTGCTAGCAGAGTTTGGAAAGTGAATACCTAGTATTGGTACCAGGAGAAATAATATTAAAACCTGGCTAAACAAAGCTATAATTCCAAATATCACTGTAAAAATGTATTTGTTTCCATTTGAACTCTTCTCTAAAAAAAGTAAATAGACTTTAAAAAATCCTGCCAATTCCTAAATTGGTATCAGTTATTTTTATATTGTGCTTAAGCACGTAATTCTGTATATTTTCTGAGCAATCTATTTCTTTACTACTCAGAGTATGTTCAAGTAAAAAGGGTTGAAATACAAAAATTATGGAAACAAATTATCTGAGTTATCTTCATAGCATCTGTTCTAGCGTGCACAACACTTACTCCAGCTGTCTGTAATTATGATCCTGTTAACCTGCAGGTTTTCTCACCCAGCCATACAGTCTTTGAGGCCTTAGCTAGACCAAGACATTTTCAGCACTTTTTCTCACTTTCAAGTGGAAAATCATGTGTGTGTGTGTGTGTGTGTGTGTGTGTATTGTATGTGAATATATATAATATATACATCGCTTCTCTTTGGCTAAGATCAAGTGTAGTATAACATATACATGTTACATGCGTGTGTTGGTTTTCTTGCCTTGTCACCAGAGTGAAAAATCAGGAGCCGAGGCATGGAGGAAGAGTAGAGGAAGGACAGGAAGGCCCTCAAGTGCATGTGCTACGGACCTCTAATTGCATGTGATAAGAAGCTACCAGGATTCTTAAGTTCCCTTTCCCCCAGGATTCAGGCAGGCGCTACCTGACACTGTATCCTGCACCAGCCTTGCAAGCCCTCTGCTGGCCTCATCCCCAATGTCTCAGTTTCTTGCATAAATTTCTCAGAATAAAACATGCCTTTGCACTGGGACCCCCAAGTTTCAGCTGCAAATTCTGTAAGCAGATCCCCTCTCACACTCAGACCTAGACCCTCTTGGATACTAACTCCATCCTAGACTTGAACTTGAGTCATCACCCTGGTGTATATTACTGAGGGACAGTCTGTTGCTTCCTCCTCACATTTTTTTTTTTTTTTTTGAATTCTTGTTTGTTCTACCCACAGTCAGACTCACCAATGGCTCTTCGAAAGCCTTTTAGTTATGGCAACACACTACTAAGAACTGGGTAAGTTCAACTCCAGTAAACAAGAAGAAGTCAGCCACTTGGATGTGTAAAACCCAAGAGTGGAATTTATTATAAAGTTTCAGGATGCAACTATCAAAAGCAAAGGTGCCTGCCAGCCTGTGGAGTTATAGATGGTGTTCACTTTGCTTGTTATCAGGAAACTACAAGGCAACTACAGACATTTTTTTTCCATTTGAACTTCTTCTGATGTAATCATCTTCCATTACAGTGACAACTTCACAGCAGAGACTTGGTTTGCTTTTTTATACTCTTCAAAATGATACCATTAAACAACTCTTCTGAAGGGATCAGAAGAAACCACAAGAAAATTATGAGGCTCTGTCTAGCCATAGACTCTTTGCCCCTCAATCAAAGTGGGTTGAAATTAGCCTGTGGGATCAATAGTTATTATAGGAGGTGGACAGGCCAACAAGGCAAATGATTTTATAAGGTTTCTTTCCTGAGGCTACCACACTAAAAACAAATTTGTTTTCACTCCAACAACCTCTTAAGGGAATTTCGGAATGTTAGCTGTTTGATGAATACCACTATCGAGAAAGATTGGGATGTTTCTAACATGCCATAAAAGGAATTGTGTTTTTGGTCTCTAGGTGAATTCTCTTGCTTGTTCTAATTGCAATTGGCGTGTGCTTCTTTGAGCTCTCTCCCATGAAACCGTTTCTGCCTCCAACTCTTGCCTGGGGAAATAGTTTTCTGCAAAAGTATTTCAAAAATTCTTAGAACTTTTAAAAATTTTGTCCCAAAATACATGAATCTGCAATGGATAAGAGACTAAGGTTTATATAACCCTATTATTAAGGCCTATTATAGCATATTCTTAACAGCCTCAGGCTAGAAAATGACAGTTTTAACAGGATGTATCTCTACCTAAACAGAGATCAATCACCAAGAATCAAGTAGAGACTCTTGGACTGTCTTTTCCACGGGAGGAGAAAAGGGGATTAAAAATATTTTGATTTGCTATTTTCTTATGTACAATTAAAAAGGTTCATGTCCTTAATTTAAAAATTTCTCAGGCGGAGCATGGTGGCTCACATCTATGTTCCCAGCACTTTGGGAAGCTGAGATAGGAAGATCACTTGAGGCCAGGAGTTTGAGACTAGCCTGGACAACTTAGTGAGAATAACTTAGTGAGAACAACTTAGCTCTCTAGTGAGAACTTGCCTCTACATAAAATTTTTAAAAAATTAGCCAAGCATGGTAGTGTGTGCCTGTAGGCCCAGCTTCCCTGGAGGCTGAGGCAGGAACATTGTATAAGCCCAGGAATTTGAGAGTACAGTGAGCTATGATCAGGCCACTGCACTCCAGTCTGTGGGACAGAGTGAGACCCTGCCTCAAAAAAAAAAAAAAAAAAATCTGAATGATACTTGTTCTGTTTTAAAGTGTCAACAATGGAACTTCTTGGGTAAACCAAACAGGATGTCATACTGTGTGCAATGAAGGGAACCAAGCAGGTTTTGCCTTACCTCCTACTCTGTTTGCTGGATTAAATCGTGGAGCCCTGGAAAAGCTGAGTATCCTCATGATATGAAAAACACCAAACTTGCCTCCTGGCTCTGCTCTTCCCTCTCCTGCCCAGGAGAGTCTCAGCAGCCGTAGCACAGGCTGCTTCCTTTGCCAGCTCTGAGTCTCCAATTCAAACCCAAGCACAGCGCCCACTGCTAGCGCTAAGCCAGGGCAAATGGCAAAAATGTTTGCTGTCTATTCAGTCATTCAGTCCCCTCTGAGCACAAGAGTATTTAACTATCACAACTACATTTGAATTTCTTTCTTTCTCATTTGTTATTTAAAACACATAAATGTGTTTATCAGGTAGTGACTCAATAACAAAACAAAATTTTAACTGGTATATTTCCCCAACCTCTTCTCTGGGCTCTTCTTCCTATCCTCCTTGCAGGAAGCAGACACTAACGCTATCCCTTTTAAAGATCTGACTTCCTTTCTACAGCATCTCCTCTTCCCTTTCTTGATATAGGTTAATACTCATGGCTATAGAAAAGAAATTTGCAGATATGACTATGGAATTGCCTTTTACAATAATTATAAAATCACTGACAAATGAGTTACTAGACTAATAAAACAAGAAAAATGTTCGTTCTGATTTTCTTAAGAGAGCTTAATATTAATATATCCCTAAAAAACAGTTTAAACAGAGAATTCAATAACACTCGATGTAACAGACTGCTTGTTTTCCCTCCTATTTATTCTCCGCTTTTCATTGTGTGATAGAACTTCCTGAGCTAACTAGGAGCATGTGATAGCCATATAAAGACTTTATATGTAATTCTCCCTTGCAGCTGGTTTTGACTGTGTGATTAAATTCTGAGAAATAGAACATGGGGAAAAATAAAGTAATACAACTTTCAGATCATGCTTTTTTTTTTTTTTAATCAAAGTTCTATGAGAGATGAATTCAGGTAAGAGCTGTTTGCTTTGCACACAACTCTGCTAAGGGGAACTCTTTTCCTACAGTCTGCAATAAATTGACTGGGGGATTGGTAATCAGGGCCTCAAAGGTTTGGAAAAAACCATCAGTTTTGAAATCCTAAAGAGCATGGAAAGAAATACAAAGATAGTAAATAATAACAAACATTTACAACGCCCTTACTCTGTACCAGAAAGTGTTCTTAGGAGCTTTACATTTATTACATCATTTGATCCTTTGTGATTAGGTCCATTATTAGCACATGACAAGTAAATAATCTGTTCTTGGTTACACAGCAAGAATGTAGCAAGGGCTGGTTTCTGAGCCCAGGTGATCAGCCAGGCTCTTAAAACATTCTCTGACTAGGGGGGTATTCAAATAGACATGTGAATGTTAGAAATGCATTCCGGTACAAATTGCTTTAGAAGCATAAGATCAACAGCCTTGCTGGAGAATAGATAGTTCCTCTTAGAGAAGTTTCAAGGTAATTGAATCTAACTCAATTACAATTTCAAGTCCTGAGACTTTTTTTTAAAAAAACCATTTCTGATTTTATTAACACCTTTTAAAAAAAAGCTCTAAATTCATCTTTGTCTTCTTTGGGTCAATAAAAAGAGATTCCTAATGTTAACTATTTTTTTCATGCCTAAAGTGATTATTACGAATCTCAGTTCGTGGGCGTTCTTGAGGTGTTCAGCATACCTGCCACTGCCTCTAAGCATCCTTTCCAATCCAGGAGAATTAAAGATTGCCTTAAAATTGTAATAGTAATAATAGTAATAAGAATAACAATGGTATATTTATAACAGTATATTATAATTATATTCTCGCATATTATTATTATTATAAATAACCTGTTGAGCTTGGCTTTCTGAAGAGTTGCGGTGATATGAGGAGAAGGACTCTGGAGGAAGGAGAGAAACCTGACAACTTATTTCCTACTCCACAATTTAATGTCCTACATTAGAGACATATACTTTCTTGATAGAATAGCAAAGAGAACACCAAACAGCAGCTTTGAGAAATGCCTCATTTATCTATCTACATTTACAAGAAAATATTCTTTTGGGGGAAAGCAATTTTCAACTGTTTTTTCAAAAAATTACAATTTGAGAATCAGTAACACAATCTTCACAAATGATAATGCTCAATTGTACAACTCACTAACAATAGCAGGTTTGTATGGGGCTAGAAGTTGTCATATGGGTGGGGGTCGGGGGGAGGCAATGGCGGCATTTCAGAGGAAAATTCCCTTTTCAGAAACAAGTTACCTGAATTAATGAGCTTAGCAGACTAGCTGACTAAATCATATCCTTTCCTCCCTGGAAACTCCTCAGATAGAAAATCCTTCAAAGGTTTCTGCTTATCCTCTGAAGTGCAGAGCAAGCCTCATTTTATTAAAAGTCTTTCTACCTTTAATGAAGGAGATTAGCTTTCCTTTTACTTTTTTCTATCCAAGAATCTTTAACAGAGAGAACAGCTAACTGACAGAGAACAGGTGGTACACAAATCTTTCTATAGCAGTCACTACTGCACACAGGGCAAATGAGCACTATAAATATGCAAATGTGGTCATTCATGTCCTTATTATCCATAAATGCTAAACAATTAAGTGTGAAACGCTTTGGGGAATAATTTAGGTAAAACTGCTTTTATGGGCTGCGCTACAGTGAAATGCATTTCAGTTCTCATTTGGCCATTTTATTGTCAATGCTGAGGACTTCACAGGAAGCTATAAAGACCTGTGGGACTCATCATGTTAATTAACTTCCAGCAAAGACTAAACCTACAGGATGTAGAAAATACATTTAAGATGCAGCTCCCATCCCAAGATACTATGCAAAGGTCATAAACTGAAATGCCCACAGACACCAGGTGACTGAAGAGGCAACTCTGTTTTCAATTCCAGCTACTGATGCCAGATTGGGAAGTGGGTCCTCTGTTATCAGGTGGGGATACGGGTCTAGGCCTTTGGATTGTTCTTTTCAGGGAACAGCATTGCTTACCTGGGAGCGTTTGGAACCTGGCCATCCAAGTTCAGGGCCTAGCTTTGCCACTTGACCCTGTGTGACCCTGAAAAATAAGCTACCGAACCTCTCTATGCCTTAGTTTCCTCATTTGTGAAATTTGGATTTTGAGAATAATCGTACTTCAGAGGATTTTTGAAAAGCTCAAATAATTAAAACAGAGTCCAGCACAGAGAGTACTTAATTAACGGAAGCCGTTATTATCATTTAAGGGAAGCCAGAAATCTAGGTTTGTATTCTAAATCTTCTTTCAAATGTTGGTAACTAACTTTTGTTTTAAAGTTATTGAGTCTGCTAAATAAATCACACCCAAGCCTCTCAGTTTGTGACTTCTGCGTTAGGCTTATTTGAGTCTGTTAAAAAGCTCTTACAACTTTCCACCTGTTTTAAGGCTCCGTAGCCATTGTTCAGAATTACTTATTTGCTTATACATTCCCTCTACTTGCCAAAAGGACCTTTGGTAGCTTGCACTAAAAGGCATTGTTTTAATTAAACTGGTAGTTAGTAAAATGAAATAAAAAATACAAGAGCAATTTAATAAAGATGCATAAAGAGGAGAGAAAATATCCCAGAAAACCAAGGCTCAGGAAACCTACTGACATCAAGGAGAAAAAAATAATAATAATAAACTCTGAGTTTCATGGCAGCCATGACAAAAAGAGAAATAATATCATGAGTTTGTTCAGGTCATGTTGTTCAACAGGAGGACGCAGAATATCAGATTGTCCAAAGAGATTTCTTTCAACTTTTAACTCTAAAATTCCTCAAAAGAGTCTTTGTAAAAGGGACACCTGACAATTAAACAAAGAATATCTTAAGCAGCAGTTCTACTGAAAAGGTAGAGAAATTCTGTGTGTAGCAGCTCCTTAATTCATCCTTCAGGACCAACTCTAGGCTCAATTAACTCACAGCCGTGGAAACACATTTGCAAGCGGCAGAGAATGGAGAGGGCAGCGGGTCCAGGTGCATCATGTTTAAGGTTATTGATGAGTCAGAGATGAAGCTCAGAAAATTTCAAGGAATGAATTGTCAGTATGATCCTTCCTTTAGTTTTCGCAAATATCAATAATTTTAGGTTGAGTTCCTATGGAAACTCTATGGCTATTATAGATATCTTATGTGTTGACTGAAAGATCCCACAAGCCGGGGGTGTGTGTGGGATGAGGGGTGGATGGGTGTGCAGGAGAACCCCACAGAAGGGCCAGGAATCCACAAAATGTAACTCTGGGCCCGTTCACGTCCTTGAGAGATTCTGCAACAGAGGTCTAGGATCCAGCACCAAAAATAGAGAATAATTTAAGCCTAAAATTTTTGAGGGCAGTTACCAATTTTGTACTTCTGTTACAGAAGAACCTTAATCTAATTCCTGCAGAATGGTTGATCTGGAGCAGGTCTGCTTCCTGCGAGGTTGGTGAGGTTGGAAAGAGCTGTGAAAAGTGCCCTGAGAACGAGTTCTTGTGCATGAACCTTCCTTGTGTCTCTCCCTCTCTAGAATGTAAATCGCACAAGGGCAGGGATCACTGTGTGTTTTAATATTTTCTGTGCATGCAGCAATGCCTGGTACCAAGTCTGCTCTTAATAAATATTTGTTGAGTGCGTGACCAGAATTTTTTGTTATTGTTCATCTGGATACACATATGTGTCTGATTTTTTTTTTTAGGACAGTTTTGGTTTTGGCATATTTTCTACTTTGCAGCTTCTGCTGGATACAATTGATACACAGATTCACTGGATACTTAAACGGGGCTGCGTTAAATATAGATGTTTCTTTGGAAAATGTCTTACCATCTTTGAATAATCACTGTAGTATCTTTTCTGAGATTTCCTTTCTTATTCTTATAAATAAATTACTGAAAGAACTAGCAAATTAAAATGCCTATATATTATTAAAAGCATTAAGATTTTTTGACTGAATTCATTTATCTATTCATTTATTGCAAATTTCATTGGCTACCAAGTCTGTGCAAGGCATGGTGAAAGGTTTTGGAAATACTTGTCTTGGGCTTTCTCCGCATCATATGCTGTTCTAGGCATTTTGAATATATTAACTCACTTATTTCATTTACAACCACCCTGTAAGTTGGGTTACTGCTATTGTCCGTACTTTGTAGATGCAGAAATAGGTGGACACAGAGAATAATTTGCCTTTACACCGTGAAGTCTGGCTGCACAGCCCGTGCTCCCAATCCCCACCGTGGTTTCCCTGCATTCTGCTGAATAAGGAACGCCCAGCAAGGTGCTCGGTGCAGCACGTGCGTCTGGAAGTCTCACAGTCTCATGGTCTAAAGGAGGAGAGGCCATTTGGAAAGCGTCAAACACATCTGCAGCGAAGAGTTTACTCCCTAAAGTCCATAAATTATTTGGCTCCCGCACAGTAAAGATCGCAGAATGTTTTTAAGGAGTTCAGCTATCTCCACGGTTGGTATGTCGCTGACTTTGCCAATCAGGGTGTAAATTTCTAAAATTTTTCATGTTCGTTAAGTGGCTGTGGAAAGTTTTCATATTAATTTAAGACAGGAACAATACTCATTATTACTATGGCAACGAGTTATGCTGTCATCTGACAGATTGAAGGCCATATGCGCAACCTCTTGTGTCTTCAGTCATTTTCTACAGGTTCTTGGTTTCACCAAATTAAACATATACATTACAGCTAGACAATTTACTACGAAGAACAAAAATGATTATGTTTGTTGAGGAAACTCTTAGTTACACATATACGGATGGAAGTGATGCCTGAATTCTTTGCAGAGAAAACCTTTGTAAGGACCTAAAGAAAATAATGACTGATTTGGTGCACCTGAAACTAGAATCCTATATATGATTATTATGTCAGCATGTTTGTTATGATCTAAATCTCCCTATAAAATATGAAGTAAATGGGTTTGGTTTTTTTGCAGACCTGAGTGACTCAAATATAGTCATAGTCTAGTCTCCTTTTATTTCTCTATTCCAATATATTTCTTAAAATCACTGAAAAATGCTCTTACTATTCCAATGCACAATGTCTGAATTGGCTAAAATATTAACAGGAGGAGATTGAGAGTAAGCTAGAATGAGGGACTCATTTAACAGAAGCCAGCTGAAGGCCCTAGAGAGGTATTGCTCAAATGAACACTCATCACAAAGATGATACTAATTAACGATTTTTCAGGATCTAAGAGTAATAATTCCAATGGGAACGGTTGTCAGATGAGCTATTGGGGTCATGAAAGGAAACATATCCTTCACTAGAGACAGGGAGGAGACAAGGAACCTCTTCCCTTTTCTTACTGCTTTTAGGGATGTGCTTTTTGTGCTAAAACATCCTCACCAACAAGGACAGCTCAGCAAGGAGAGACGCTCCAGACAGACTTGCCCTGGCTCCTGGGCCTTGTATGTCCTGCTGGGCTGCTTTGTGCACCTTGGCACCGTGATATGCCCAGACAGGATGGATCAAAGCACACAAGAGCCAACTATGAGAATTCAAAGGCAAAAAAGGCTTCAGATGATCTGGAAAGCATCTTGGTGTAATGCTTCCTGGTGTTTTAATTTCTTGTAACATTTTACCTTTGGGGGCTTTACAAAATTTAACTATGGTTGAAGTTAAGTGCTCAGCTGGGTGCTAGCTTCTGTCATTTTTCCTAATGAATGTACTAGGGGAAATGCTTAAGAAATTGGATTATCTTATTTGGATTTTCTTACCTATTTGTCTAAGCTGTTCACATCTTTTCACTGGAACAAATTCACTGAGCTTCTTTCTGCTTCTGTGGGAAAATAAGAGATACAGGGATGCCCTGAGCTGCTAGATAAATCTGGCTACTTCTTGAGTGAATAACCACAGCTGGACGGCTGCCCCAGGCAATATTATAAAAGTGGGTTAAGACAAGAAATATAGGCCCTTATTAAAATTTCAAGGGCAATTGAGACAGGCAAAGTATAATGAATGGTGTTGGAGTTTGGCCAGGTCAATGGTGTTAAAACTCACTGAAAGAAACAGATAAATTCGAGGCCCTGGTCTCTGTTTAACCTCCCACCCCAAAAATGATTCTCTTTGCCAAAACTTTTGATGATATTCCAGAGTATTGTCTCGTAGGTGACTTGAAAGGAATGCTGCCCTCGATTTAATCACCTTTGGCTCTGCAGAGCCCAGATGTCAAACAGAAATTAGACCACTTTTTACCTTTAGTTGTTTTTCCCTCTATTTATTAAATCATTGAAGCAGTTAAGACATTTAAATCACAGAATGAGATGATCACATACGGAAGAATATCAAAGAGACAAACTTTTTGCGAAAAAGTGCATGAAGATGAAATCTTAATCCTGTTGCTGAATCCAGGGTGCATAGTTATTAAAATTTTGTTTTAGTTGTCATCTAAACCTAGCACCTTTGTGCTAAAATAAACTTATGTTAGCATTAATAGGAAGAGACATCATCATTTCACTATTTACCAAAGTTTTTCCAGAGTAGAGAACAGGCTTGAATATAAATCTTCCATCTTATGAAATTTATTATAAACTTTCCCCTCAGACTTCACTGATAATATCCTTAACTGCTATCGTGAGAAGGGTGATTGTGAAGAAAGCTTATTGCAGATGCAGTAAACATACTGCAGGGTGTCTGTGATGCTTATAAAATATTTCCTTCAGACCCTCTTCCTTGCTGGGGCCAAACTACCCAGGAGAGGAAAATGAGCCTGAAATTTGAACGGCTGCATCTCAGAGGCATCAAAAGTACCTCTTTTGTCAGGAAGTGTTGATAGAATTTTTGGGTTTGAGAATCCTTTGTATAATGGACTTATCCAGAACCATTGTAATTGAGAGAAAGAGAAAGCAAGAGTGAGCAAGAAAGAAAGAAAAAAATAGATAAAGATGGAGTAAATCAGGCTAATCTATATCTATAAAACAGCAATATGACTACTTGGAAACATTCAATAATAAATACATCTTGATGTAAACTGTGAATTCAATATAAAGAAAAATTAACTTCTTGGGGAGAAAGAAAATTCTGCTTGATTGAATTTGAAAAATCTTAACCAATTGCTCAGCATTTCTGTATCATTAGATGATCACAAGACAATTGGAAAGCATTGATAGTTTGCATATGCCAAAAAGGGCTTATTCATAAATAGCCTTATTCTTCCTACCTTCCTGCTTTTTAAAACTCTGTAGAAGATAAACGTGGAAGTCAAAATGGGAAAAAACAACCAGGAAACATTGCATGTCAACAAAACCTTGAGGCTCTGTCTTGAGAAGCTAACTCAACAAGGGCAGCTCTACTAAAAAACATCTAACTGGTAAAATTACTTTCGTCATAAAACAATGAATCAAAAAAATACATGCCTGACTAAAGGTAACAGCATAGAGCTAGACCAACTTGTATCTATTACCCAAATGATTCTAATCACATTCCCAATAATAACTCCTCCAGGTTTGGCACAACCCGTTAAAAAAAGAAGTCATGAAATCATAAAAAAGGGTTCCATAAAATGTTAAAGAATTTCATTTTTAACACAAGACTTTGTCAAAAAAACATAAGCTCTTATCTTTGAGTTTTTCTTTGTAAATTTTTAAATTCTCAATAGGAAGAAAGTGGAACTGAGAAAGTTGAAGATATTAGATGCTCCTGAAAATTGAAGATCAATCAGAAATAAGGAGAACACATTTTTCAAATTATAACATATCAACTAGCATGGAAGACTTAATTTATCAAAATTGGCATAGACGATAATTGGAGCAAGAATTCTAAACCTCAACTAATTACATCTGGTTTAGAAGAATGAAAGAATCTTCCTAAGGTTTATTAAACTTTTTAGCTGCTAAGGGCAAAACTTTATCTGATATGTGAGTTGATGATCAATACTTGCCACCGAGACCCCTGAGATTTGACTGAAGCTTCAGTTGAATGATTTTTAGCCTTTTTATATTCAACAAATATTTCTGGGGTGCCCATTATGAGCTGGGCACTGTGCCAGGTCCTGGAGCTGCTTAATCAACTAGAGGTTCAAAGTCTCCTTCATGGTGGGCAGTTCTAGTCAAGACTGAGAGAGGGAAGGTAAAAAAGAAACAGAAGTGTGTGTGTGCATGCAGGTAGTGACAAATAATATGCAAAAATTAAAGTAAGGAAATAGAGAATGTGTATGTGCGTGTTGGGTGCAGAGAAAGGTGGCATTTTATTTACAGAGGTCCAGGAAAACCTCTCTGAAAAAGTGGCATTTGAAAAAGATTCAAAAGAGGGAAAGGAACCACCATGCCAAAATCTGGAGTCTTCTAGACAAAGGGAAAAGGTAAATCTCCCAAGGCGGGAATGAGCTTGGCCTAATCGTGTAACTTCAAGAGCCCAGTCCGGCCAGAGAGAGGAGAGTGAGGAGGCAGGAAGTGCTTGGAGAGGAAGGTCAGGGCAAATCGTCTAAAGGGAATAGAGAACATGTTGAGGGGTGTAGGTTTTATTGAGAATGGGATGTGCACTCCCAGCTGGGGACAGTGTGATTTTCTGGTGCTGTTGCTGTAACCCCTAATGCACACGTGGGTCATATAGACCTTAGTCTCCACTGGGTCCAGATTCAATGGGTGCAGTTTGGATGAGGCTGGCAATGGGAAAGGAGAGTTGAAGTGATCTTATGGGGGGGTCCTCTGGGCTAAATTAACATACAGTGTATCTTCCATGTCTGTATGTGCCATGGATGCCGCAAATGGATAATTCCCCTCACTTCTGCATCCCACAAGTGTCAGAGGAAAATTTCCCTTTTAGGGTCCACTATCTATATTGCCCCCTCCTGGCTGGTCCAGTAGAAATAACATAGAACCTGAGGAGGAGAAAGAAAAATCACAGCTTTGAACAGAGACTTAGAGGATGCTGAAGAATTGATAGAGGCCATTTCTCAGCATATTAGTGCTACCTGCCATGGTTTACTAGCCACTGAGTCCACCCCTCCAGAAACAAACCAAAAAGGCAGCTGCTAACCTCTATTGCAACCGAATGCCTGACCTATGGCCTATGGCCTATGACCTTCTGGCATGACACATCCATTCTGAGGCACTCAACTTGGACTTAAATGTTAACTAGGGTGGGGGCCACCAGGCCTTGTTGGCCAAATGATAACGGTATATTCAAGATCACAGCTGACCTGGTTTTAGCAGCATTTCAGTTTCATGTGAAAAAGTGGCAGCTGCTCTTTTGAAAGAAACATTTTTCCCTGGCAGCTCTAACAGACAGACTGAGGTGAGGGTTGGTCAGCACATGGGATGAACTGAAAGCTGGTCCTCCTTGCCTCAGACAATGGTCTTAAGGAGCAGGTGTTTTATATTTGTATTAGTTTTGGGCAATGGCTGATGGTCTAGCATCTGATCTGCTGTTTGAAAGACCACCAGAGACTGGCAGATTAAATCCATGAACTGTAGGAGTAGAGTTCAGCTGCCAATCCCATAGTCTGGTGAATCATGCAGATGGTCATGGCAAGGCCCAGAGCCTGACGAGACCAGCCGTAACAGGATCAAGGATCAAGCTGGTTATCCAGCCTGAGCCATCAGATGGCTGTATCGCTGCCTGGATCCACATTTTTAGCAGAAAACACACCCTCTATCATGGGCTGTGTCAAATGACTCTGTGTCTCTAATCTAGAAACCATGAATGCAGGCCGGATTCGATACTCCTGCCCAAATTGGCTGATTGTCCTGTAGTGAAAGGGCCACATTACATGGGCATTTTTCCTGTCCACTCCTAGAAAAGTGACTATATTGATCTCTGACATCCTCTTGGGACTCCCCACTGGTGTCCTGCTTCTACTGACACAGGTTTTTTTTTTTTTTTTTTTTTTACTGTTTCAGTCTTTCCAACCTTGGATGTGCACAAACAGATCAACTCCATAACCTTGCCCAATCTTAATGATGTAAATTCATATGCTTCTCCTGATGCCCAAGCAGCTTTGGGTGTTGTCATCTAGGACAACAGAAGCTGCAACTGCTCAGTGACACTGCTCCACGTTGCAAATTAACCAAACCAATGTAATAATGAACTAAATCCAGTTTATAAACAAATTCCAAACTGGAGTGAAGGGTACCCCTTTGTGTTACATGTTTGCATGTGGGGGACTGTCTCTCCTTTGGGCGTTAGTGTTGCCCATCTCCTGTCCCGTTGGTAATGGCATCAAAGATGAGTAGGTCAATCTAACTCCCCTGCATGGGGCACAGTGGCTAACATACTGGCTTTAGACTACACCCTGGCTATTAAAATAAGACTTCCTGGTGGCCCTGGGATTTGTTTACGGTTTGCTGTGTCTAGGACCCCGAGGAGTAGAGTTGAAGTCAATATGATAAGTTGACCTCATCCTGCTTCTTAGAGTCCTCTTGACAGCATCCTTAATTAAATGCTGTCCAGGCAAACTAAAGAAGTTTAATCCCAGCTTCTGTCAGTCAGATGGAGCAGGTGGCTAATGAAGTGGCATGTTCACATGAACATTTGAGTTCAGACAGGAACACTATGGGTCATGGGACGGATTTCAGGAAAAGGCAATTCACTGTGGGCCTGTGTGTCCCTGCAGTTTCTTGCTGAGAACACCAGGAAGGCAAGGCCCCAAATGCTCTTTGCCTAGCCATTCTGGGGGGTTGGTTTTGCAGCAAGCAACTTTGAGGGATGAAGTAATGTCTCCCTCCGGTATAAAGAGCAGGCTTCTTACTGCTCCCTATAAAAACAGCAAATCCCCCAACTCTGTGTTCGTCAGCTGTGACACAAATCTGCCTGTGCAGGACTCATCTGGGCCCACACTGTCCACCCTGTGGGAGTTGGGTGCAAGAGTGATGGACATAAACATGAGGCTCATGCTTCTTGCTGTGCCTTTTTTTCTGACCCAAAGGTTTTATTTCTTTTGCCAGCATCCGCAAAGCCGTAACAAGATAACTTATGAGCTTGTAAAAAGGATGAAATCAGATTTCAGACCTGGTAATACTTCTGGTGGAGGGAAGATAAGATTGTTCTTTTCCCTGTAAAATTTTAAAACTTGATAATCAACTTGGATTACAAAGAGGGAGGAAGTGTTGGAAGTTTGAAGAAAGAAAAGATATAAAAATGTCGTCTTAGAAAGCAGGGTCCTAAAAGGATTGTTGCCTAATGTTAAAGGCCCCGTGGAGATTTAGGTTCAGAAATTTAAAATGCCACTCATCAATTCAGGCTACGGCTTGTGATTTTGTTCTCCAGCCACATTTAAATTGCTTGTAGGTGTGGAGAAGGTGGACGGTTACGTTGAACCATAATTGTTCTTTTTCAGGCAAGTACAATCGAGAGAGTCAGAATCAGGGGAGCTGAGGATATGTGCAAGGGAAAAGTTACAATACTGGACCTTGGAATCTTAGCTCAGATAGAAGACATGTGAGGCAAGGAGTCAGGAAAATGGTTAAGGCAATAGCCTGGGTGCAACGAGAAAAGTGCTGGAGTATAAGCGCACTGGGAAAAAACAGAGGTTCTGGTCAGAGAATAGAATGATTTACAGTGAGGATTTTAGGGAGGTGATTGGTGATGATAAGGTCTAGGTTGTGACCAAAGAAGTGGTTAGAAGAGGTGGAGTGGTGGTCACAGTCGTTGGAAATAATGAGTTCAAATGATAGGGAGACAATGGTTTGCATAGGTTGTCCACATGGGTATTGCAATCTCAAAATGATGACAAGAGTAAGATATTAAATAATCAATGACCAAAGAGAAGGTACCAGGGGTAGAAAGAATATTGCAATAAAGAGGGGTCATGGGTAGCGTTGTCCAAACATGTGTGCTCCAAAATGAGCCGGGGGTTTGAATGAAGACGAAGAAATAATTGCCCAGATGCAGCAGTGAGGTGATAAGGACATTTAACTTACCTTTGGGACCAGTCAAACCTGGGATTTTTGAAGAACAAAAGATACCACCATTTGAGAGGATTGCATAAGAAATAGTGTTCTGAGAAAATAGCAAGGTTTTAGCCTAAGTAAGTAGGCGAAGGAAATGTTCAGAAGTCAAGGATATTGGTGATTGGGTTTATAATCAACTTTGAGATCTTCAGTGTATAGTGGGAAGCTCAGAAAGGGATGGAAAATTGTGTGAAATTAGGGAATGTGCAGATCATTCTGGGATTCAAGACCAGGGCTTGCCCAGTGACCAGGGTTGCTGGGACGTCTGTGAGTGGCTGAGGGAAGCAAGTCACAGAGGGATTGTTCCTGATGGACTTTAGGGGAAGTTATAATCAATTTTGGTTATAGCCTCTTCAGAAATTGTTGCTTGAGTAATGACTAGGGTGAGGTGAGGAGGAGAAATAGGGGTGGATTTTGCAAGAGCGGGTATAATAAAACCCCTTTTGGGAAAGAGATATCCAGCTCTTCAGTAAGATTATTGGTTGGTGTAAGGTTTTGGATACTTCCCTTTGGACTGGGACTTGGGGTGCTCAGAGCCGAAGTGAAGCTCCAGATGATTGTGTACCTGGTGGTTGCAGAGGGGATGCGGGAGGTGTCTTTTGTGTTAATGGCAGAAGACAGACTCTCACCACAAACAACCACAACAGTGGACTTCGGTAAAAGAGCTGTAATCATTGTCAGGTCAAGTGGATGCCACTACTATTGTTCTTCCTGATGATTAACATGTTTAAAGAAAGCTTTTGGGGATCTTGAGCAGCTAGATATAGACACGGGGTGTGAAGATGGGCATCCTCGTGAGCAGCTAAGACGCAGCTGACCATGTCAGGTGCAGGTTTGCAGTGTGGTCTGCGGTTAGCGCAATCCCCAGTTGCCTCAACCTCTTCTCTGAACATTGCCTTCAACTTCTTGCTCTAACAAATGCCTGGTTATCATCAGAAAATGTTACTTTCCTTAAAGCTCTTTTAAATAGGGGTACCCCATATGGCTCACACAAAGATAGAACCCTGGTATGAAAATCTACCATTCAGGTCTTCTAAGTTGCAAGGATAGCACATTGAGACTTTATGAATTTCCTGGAGAAAATTTACAATGCTTTTATTCTTTTGTGTCAGAAAACTAATTTTTTTCCCCTAATACTTGTTGGCCATCATTCTTGATTTGGGGAATTGGCACCTGTCTGCCGCTTCTTCATCTGAGAACTTCTCCCCAGCCTGTGTCATTTCAAGGCAACAAAAGAATGCCAACCTGGTAAAGCAGCCAAAGCCCTTGACATTATGGTTATCTATCTCTGTCACAAGGGTCTCACAAACATATCTATCTTTGTTTTGCTCTTCCAAAGATTGGCCATCATATTTTTCTACTAGCTATAAAATATCTTTGTAGGATAATAGGGAGTAAGCAATCAATAAATATGATTTTCAAAATTAATCTATGTATAGGAAGGTGGTACACCTGTCTTAATTATTGCAGGGAATATAGTAAAACCAAAAGTAACACAAGCTTCAATAGTTATACACTCTATGAATAGTTTTGGTTGTAGACATTGACATGCATAGTAAAGGCAAAGGTAAATGAATTAGATGAATCTATTGAAAAAATAAATATCTTATTTAGTAAATAAGGATTGAAGCAAAGTTTATCTTTTAGAGTTATAGTTTTATATGCATATCAAATATCTGAGCCATTTAAGATTTGTAGTTTCAAAGCTGAAATTGCAAGTAAGAAAAAAAAATGCATCTCTAAGAACAAGGAGCCTAAAATGTGAAGTTAGCAAATGAAACCATTCTACCGAAAATTTCTCTTTATGCAGGAGATATTGACTGTCCCGCATGCCTCACTCCTACATGACCACATGGAGCTTTGAGTGATATATGTTTGGCCTTATATGGCTATTTTAGTTGGATTTAAGTAAAGTGACAGGGTTTGATTTTTAAGGAAAAGCAAACACTTTATTTTCAGCAATACTGTGCTTGAAGCAGACAAACCTGAGAGCGAGAGCCTTGCGTGCAGTCTCTTTGCCAGGTGGCTCTCATCGGGGTGTTTATTGCTAAGAAACCTGAGACTTCTGCCTCAAGTTTGAAGCCAGGACTTCACGGGACCCCCTGCCGCACTCCTCGGTTCTTTCTATGCAGAGAGCAGATGGGGGAAGCAGAATAAAAATCCCAAACTCAGAGCAGCGACGCAGTGTTCCAGAGAAGAGGGTTGGAGTAAATGCTAATTGGAGTTGGTGGGTGGAAGTTAGAACTGAAAATTGGACTTGGCTTATGAGGCAGTTTGCAAACTTGTTCAAGGTATTACCACGACCATATTTTGATAAACAGAAATGAAATGTTCACATGAAAAACACAAGTTGATTGTTTTCAATTCAGCTTGGTGGGTTAGAACAGGATGGTTCAAGGGTAAGCACAAAGGTCATGAGATCTTTTCTAAAATTTTCAGTAGTAACATGTTCATTGGCATTTAAAAATGCTAACTTATCAAGTTGTTTTGCTTCTTATCATTTCCACTAAATTCTATCTGCATAAACAGCTCTTGACTTATGTGTAGGGTTATGCCTTCCTGTGTCTCCACTACACGCCACTGATCATGTTGTCTTCTACTTCTGTGCATCTTCTTTCTCACTGTCTTTCAGTTTCCCTTGGGAAGACACTGTGTATCTTCATCGCGATATCCTTAGAACCGAGCCCAGAGCTCTGGACTGGAAACTAAAACACAGCAGAAGGAAGCAGCCAACATTCCTTCTGGTAGCGGTCAAGGGTGGTCACACAAAATAAAGATAATTTACTGATTTTGGAATGAACTGAGCAGTGTTATTCTACTACAGGCCTTCTCCAATTTAGACGTATTTAGCTTCCCATTGAAATGATGTGGATGTGTGGTTTCAGTGAAGTATAGACCTTTAATTTAAGTCAACCAAGTGCTCTGTTCCCATTGTAACTTGAGGGTTGCCACTATGGGCACAAATAGTTATGACAAAATGTGAAGGTATTTTTTTTTGCCAAAAAACATTTCAATAACATTTTAATGTTCTGGAGAATTAGAAAATGGTAACCATTATTGCATCTGGAGGCATGATTCAATTCTAATCATTAAAATATCCCAATGAATCTTTAGATTTTTCTCAATTATCTCATTGAATCAGATTTTGGTTTCTCTGGGCCATGGTTACTTGCTTTACTTGCTGGATAGAGTACTTTTACATTACAAAAATTTAGAAAAATTACATTACATATGCAAGTATTTTCAATATGGAAGGTAATTTCACTGGTCGTGAAGACAATAAATGCATCCTTAATTATAATAACAAAACAGAGACTAGTTTGTACGTATATTTAACAACTCTAATGGTGTCTTTGAATGGGGCTCTGTCATTAAAGGTGTTATACACAATATATTTTTCATCATAATGGGAATTTTATTTTAATCCAACAAGAGGTAAAACTACAAATATATGTAGCATGTAAAAACTAAACTGTATCTTTTCCATCTGAAAAAATATAAAATGGATATACACCGAATAAAACAAAAATAAAAGTGAATGTCCAGCTGTTCAAGGTGGAGGGGAGGGAAGGGAAGTAATGAGTTATTAATAATAAATATATTCATCTCCTTCATTAAGATAAATGATATTTTTAGCATCTTAGTTACACAGAGGAAAGGAAGAGAAAGTTTTTTTTTTTATCAGCTTTTCTACCTAGAGCACTAAAGATAATGATTTTCTTTATGCTACTATGCCATTTAAGTGTTTTTTTAAAGTGAGGCATACAGACTTTCAGTGAGCACAGAGGGTGTAGACTTATTTCTCCCTGGTCCTCCACACTGAGTATAACTGCAAACTATGCACCACCAAACAACCAGAGAGAACTGCGAAGGATGGGAGAAGAAGGTGAACCGGGCAAGGCCTCAGACTGAAGGAATGACAAAGCATCATGGCTTCTTACAAGTTCTAGCACATCAAAAGGAGGGACCCAGTGTCCGTGTTTCCTGAGCCCCGATCAGGAACAGAAGCAGCAGAAGGCAGCCCAGGTTGGCGCATTCTTTCTCTGGATTGAATGGCAGTCACCCCCCTTGTGACATCAGGTGATCCCAGAAGAATTGGCAAGGGGAATTAACCAGAGCCCTGCTGATAAAAAGCAGCCAGAGAAAGAGCTTCATCTGCTTTGCTGCTGGGGCTCCTGCCCCGACCCGGCTCACCCAGAGACAGATGGCAAGGGAACCACGGCACAGGGAACTATGTTACGACAGTGGCCTGGTGTGTGACGGGTGTCCCTTCTCTAGCAGACTCTCCACCTCTGTCAGGAGAGACCCTGTGCCTGGAGGATCAGCACAGGGGCCACGGCAACCCTCTGCCTAGGAAAGGCTCTCCATCGCCCAGCTGCGGGGAGCAGCCACCGCAACACATGCCCTAAAGGAGCCTCCTCATTCTCTCCTCCCTCAGTGGGGCACCCTGGCCTGAGAACCTTCCACCCACGCAGGAATCATTAGCAGAGACCTGTGGGAGCCCCAGTGGTACAAGATGGACCAAGAATGCCAAAATAACACTGCAAAGACTGAAAATCAACTGAGCATTGCACCCACAATCCACATGATGTAGGCCAGGACCTGTTTTCCAAATCTAAGAAGGTGATTGTCTGATAAATTCAAAAATTCAAACAATACTTGAAGTCTCCTAACATAACATCCCAAACGTTCAGCATGCAATCACCTGTCACCAAAAGAATCAGGAAAACCACAACTTGAATGAGAAAACAGAAGTACCTGATGCCCATCCTTACATGGATCAGATGTTGGAATTATCTGACAAGAATTTTAAAGTAACCATCATAAAAGTGATTCAATAAGCAATTACAAATTCTCTTGAGATTGAAGAAAAATAGAAAATGTCAGCAAATAAGATTGTTATTCAAAAGAACAAAATGAAACTTAAAGAATTGAAAAATACAATAGAAAAAATAATCTCCCTGTATGGTTCGATAATAGAGAGGAGATAAAAAAAGAACAGAATTAGTGAACTTGAGGATAAATCAATAAAATCTGCCCAATTTGAATATCAGAGAAAAAATAGGAAAAAGAAAATAACAACAAACAAAAAAGCCTCAGGGGCTCATGAAAAAATAGCAAAAGACCTGAAGTGTGTATGATCAGAGTCCCAGAGGTGAGAAAAGAAAATGGAACTGAAAGGCTATATAAAGAAAAACTGGTTCAAAATTCCCCAAATTTGGTAAAAGACATTAATACACAAGTTTGAAAAGCTAAGTAAATCTCAAATAGGATAAACCCAAATAAGTTGACACCAAGGCGCATAATAAATAAGCTTCTGAAAACTACGGACAAAGAAAAAACACTGAAAGCAGCCAGAGAGAAATGGTGCCTCTCTGCAGGGCAATGCAGAATTCGTGCAGCCACTATGGAGAACAGCACGGAAGCTCCTCACAAAACTAAGCATAGAGCTACCATGTGATCCGGCAATTCCACTGCAGGGTATATGTCTGAAAGAAAAGATATCAATATACTGTAGAGATGTCTGAGCTCCCACGCTTACTGCAGCACTATTCACAAGAGTCAGGATATGGAATCGACCTAAGTGTCCATCAGTGGATTAACGGATGAAGGAAATGCAGTACATATACACAGTGGAGTATTATTCAGCCATAAACAAGAATGAATTCCTGTAATTCACAGCAACATGGATGGGACTGGACAACATTATGAGAAATAAGCCAGGCACAAAAAGATAGATATTGCATGTTCTCTCGTGAAGAAAGAGACTAAGATCATGGTTACAGAGCCTGGAAGGGTAGTGGGGAGGGGGATAAACGGTTAGTGGGCACAAAATTACAGTCAGACAGGATGAATAAGATCTAGCGGTTGGTAGTATTCATACACTAGGGTGACTATAGTTAACAACGATTTTAAAATTGTATATTTTAAAATATCTAAAAGAATGGAATTGGGATGGCCCTGACACAAAGAAATGATAAATGCTTGAAATGATGGACAATCCAATTACCCTGATTTGATTCCCGTATAAAATATCTCACATATCCTATAAATATGTACAGCAATTGTGTATCCATAATAATTTAAAATAAAAAATATTTAAAAAGACATGGAGAAACATTTTGCTGGAAAAAAACAGATGTCAAATAATCACAAGGAAAGATGTCATTAACAAACAGAGACTGTCTCAAAAATTCTGAGAGTTTTCAGAACACCAAGCAGACGCAAACACAACTGTTTGGAAAACAGACGTACAAATTTCCTTTGGGTTTTAGGAGTAAGAATGTTGTAAAAAAAAGATAGAGTAATTTAACTTTGATACGTGGAACAACTTTAGCTATAGAACCATTGAGGAAGATTACTTAAAACTAGTTGACTGTTCCCAGTGTAAATAATAAATAAGTAGAATAACTTTTTAAAGAAAATTTGAATATTGTAAAGTGTAACATCACGATCAAGTTTAACAACAGAAAAATGACAACATTTTCTGTTTATAAGGTTTGAGAGGCACTCTAATTCCCAGAATAATGTATAAAAGTATTTTCCCTTTCATCCCTATTTTATTCCTATTTTTGACATTACCCTGGTGCCTTGAGGAATTATATGTGAAACAAGGTATTTTTCATGCCCACAAGGGGGACCCTTTGCACCATAGCAACAGAGTTTACGGCAGCACAGGTCTCACTGCTGATGCACCATTTGGTTCAATTCATGATCTGCCAAAAAATGCCAGAATGTCAAGTCATTTCCCATCTTCCTGGCCTTACCTGAGAATCCAGGTGCACAGACACAAACGTAGCCTGAGGCTTCGGGATGGCGGAATGGAGAAGGCAGCCCAGCAACGCGCCCATATGGTTTCACGGAGGACAGCTCCTCGCACTGCCCCCCAGCCTGGCAGGGGCTGCTCTCGCACTCGTGGATGTGGGTCTCACACCGGGCTCCGGTGTACCCTGCAGGATGAACGACCAGAGAAGCTGCTGAGTCAAACCCACTGAAACTGAAGAGCCCGTGCCTGGCAGACAGACTGGCCGCTGCACTGGCATCCTTGTGCCTGCTCTCAAGGAACCAGCAAGGGCAATCTGGTAGGAGGAGGCCTACCTGGAAATGAATAGCAGTAGCAATGAAATCCCTTGTATAATCTTGACCAAAAAATTTTTAGAAGGATCTGATTAATGGGGCATGAATTAAAACGGGATGTTGGGATAACCTGGATTTAATCTAATGAAAGACCCCCATTTTGCAAATATTCCACATCTGTGAATTTTTATCAAGAAAAAAATGAAATAGTTTTCAAGAGAAGAGCTGGAAAATCAGCAAGTGTACTCGTAGCCAATCCTAAATTCTTCTTTTAAAACTCAAAGTAAAGGTACATGGTTATTTCCTAACACTCAAGGAAACAGAATAACAGATTATTTCATATGTGCATGGATCATTTTATCAAGGCCAGGAATAAAAACAGTAAAATATGAATGATTTATCACTTTGTAAAAAATTAAAATATTAAATATAAATGAAAGTTGCCTACTCAAACTGTTTTTTTTTTGTTTTTATAAATATGTGCAACTATAGAAAATTATAGTTTTATTGTGTGTTAAGATAACTGGAATAGTATTATATGCATCTTTCTGCAACTTGCTCTATTCACTCCCTTCGACAATCTATACATGTTAGTAATAGAGACCCAACTCATAATTTTTAACTACTGCCAAGTATTCCAGAAGGTGGATGTTCCATAGTTTAACCATTCTCTTAACTGGATTTACGTACATTTTTGTTATTACAATGTTGCAATGAATATTATTGTATATGACAGTGTATGTAAGTGTTTGAGTATAATCCTAGAGTTTGTGCCCAGAAGTGGAACTTCTGGGTTGTAGGTTACGCACATTTTTTATTTCAATAGACTCGAGTAGCCGTACCATTCGCATAGTGCCAGCAGTGGATGAGTATGAATGGGGCTCCAGGCCCTTGCCAGTATTTGCTATCATCAAATATAAAATTTTTCACCAGTTGGTTTACACTTTGGTTTTGGTTTACATTTTCCCGAGTTACTATTGAGCTTAACATTTTGGGGATGTTTTTTGGCCATTTCATATCTCTTTCCTGTTTTATCATTAGACTTTTTCTTACTGATTTATAAGAGTATTTGTATATTGTATATAGTTCTAGCCCTAAAATGTAAATTTAGTAGGACATGATATAATGTCGATGGATAATAGGATAACATCAACCATTTTGTGAGATGGTAAGAGAGATGTATGTTCCTTTTTAAAGGAACACAGCACTTTGGGAGGGCAAGCAGAAGGATTGCTTGAGGCCAGGAGTTTGAGACCAGCCTGGGCAACATAGTGAGACGTCATTTTTGCAAAAAAAAAATTTTTTTTAATTAGCCAGGCATGGTGGCATGTGCCATAGTCCCAGTTACTCAAGAGGCTGAGGCAGGAGGATTGCTTGAGCCCAGGAGTTTGAGGTTGCTGTGAGCTAGGCTGACGCCACGGCACTCTAGCCCAGGCAAGAGAGTGAGACTCTATCTCAAAAAAAAAAAAAAAAAAAGTATCAACCAGTGGTTGAACATAACAATTTAGATTATAATCCTAGTTTAGCCCATAAACCAGAAAATTGACTATTAATAAGCAAATAATGAGAGTATAATGTGATTGCTCATTTTGTAATTTTAATAAAGCTGGAATGAGTTCATATATCAAATCATAACCACGGCGTAAGTTCTGTTGCTCAATAGTATAATGTAATGTATTTGTTACATATGACCTTTGGGCCTTTCCCAAACACCTGAAGAAGAAACTTACAGTCAAAAACAAAACCAAAAAAAAAAAAAAAAGAAAGAAAAAAGAAGACCAAAAAAAAAGAAACTAAAAGAACATGCCAGATTGAGATCCCACAATCCTTTGTAGTGACCCCCCACAAAGAACCCTTACAGCCTCCTAAACTTGAATGTCTACTTTTTAAATACTGTTACTTCATACTTCAGGTTATACGAATACATTAATAGTATTTACAACAAGATTTTATAAATTGTTATTTGTTGTGAGACAGCAGACCTACTGAAGAAAGCTTGGACTATTTTCAATTTTCTTCCCATTCTAAGACTCAAGACTCAGACATAAGCCGGGTTTGGAAGTGATTTAGAACCATCATAAAGCCTGCTTTGCTTTTCCAGCTCACGCATTCCCTCATTCCAATCGTGGACATTAGGAAGGTTCTGATTTATAGTCTTGCCAGTCCTGTCTCCACCGCTGAGGCCCTAAGGGGATTTTATTTGCTGTTCTCTGTTATTAACCATGTATGTAAATAGATTCCTTCAGTCAAGGCTATATTCGATAGCTTTAACAAGTTTTTCTATAAAACTCTGTGCAAAGAAACAACATGAAACTGAACCAAGTCCCTGGGGTTCTTATATGATACTTGTTTGTTTTTAACAAATCCCATCATATCTGGGCATCGGGAAAACTTTTAAGGTAATTCACACTTCTTACAATTAATTGATTACTTTTGGAATGAGGACCCTGGGCAATTGTAGCAGTGGATTCTTGCCCCATTGTGTTCTGTGGCAGTGGTCTCATGATCCAAAGGAATGCTCTCCTTCTCTTAGGTATAGCATAGTTTGCAGTGTTAAACCATCTTTATACACAGCAGTGAGAATAGGGAATGAAAATATTTTGAATTTTCTATCTAGGCAAAATGACCATCCATCCAGCGACCAAGACACAACTCCAGAGGCAGAACTGTCCAAAATCTGTGCCCCTTTCCTACTCCTCATCATTTCCACCTCCCACCTGACTCTCACGATCACCCACCTCCTCCTCCACACCCCGACCACTCTTGTCTTGGTTCCGACAAACATGCTCATCTCTTGTTGACACTACTGCGGAATTCTCTCCCTCGATCTGCTGCCTTTAGTTTTATTCCCCTTGGTCATCTTCCACTAAGCCAGAGAGATCTTCTTAAGTCAAGTCAGATTCTGTTACTTCTCTTTCCCAGAGTTTGTAGGGCAGACACGTTTGTCTGTGGTCTGGCTTCAGCCTTGCTCCCCAGCTCCCTCTCTCCATCAGCCCTACAGAGTCCAGCATTTTGGGACAATAGCTCAGAGTCCCACAGTTGGACGTGATCTTTTCCATGTGTGTCTGCTGCCCCTTCTCCTCCTCCCTTAAGTAAGCAGGGACTCCTTCATGCCAGCTATAGGGCCCAGGACCGTCAGCCTCCTAATTTCCATAGCCACTTAACATTTATTGAGTGCTTCCTATGGTCCAGGCTGAGCTAGGAACTTTATACACATTACTAGATTTATCTCCAAACAACTCTATAAGGTAGATGTTATAAATGAGGAAAATGAGAAAACTGAGGCTGAGAGCAGTAAAGTAACTTTTCCAAAACCACACAGCTAGCGAGCGCATTTCTAGAACATGCTCTGTCATCTTTCGGGTTTTCTGAAATGGTGCCTCTGTGATCAAGCCATCTCAGCACTTCTTCTCCTCTTATTCCCTTTTACAGAATTTCTCATAGCTTCTTACTGTACCAAAAATGGTGCTATATATCAATACATTTCAGCACATCTCCATACTAGAGTTTAAGCTCCTGGAGGAAGGGACTATACCTTTTGATTCCCGGACCCCTGATACATACAGTTGGCACTGAAATCCACGTGGCTTGGAGAATTGAATCATGAATGAATGGAACATACACTGGGTGGGTTTTTTCAGCAGATCTTCTTAACTGACTGACTCAACCCCTACAACCCCTTCTCTAATGCAAAATTCCTGCCTCGCGGTGTAAAACTCATATATAGTAACAGTTGCCCATTTTTTGAGTGCTTAATATGTGCCAGGCTCTATTTTTTTTTTTAATTTTACTCTTCACAAAAGTACTACAAGTATTTTTATCCTTCTTTTTCAGATGAGGAATTCAAGGATTAAGAGGAAACTCACTCGAGTCCACTCGGTTAATAAACAGAGGACACGTTCTACTCCCAAACCATCCACTCCACCTTCTGCTTCTGGACAGAGGCCCTTCATGAGTGTTGGTAATGACAAGAATGTAGGACAATGTATTTTGGAAAATTTTCAGTATTTAAGCCAAGTTGATGACCAAAGGATAGCAAACATTCCCCACTCATTCATTATCTAGAAGTGGGAAGACATAACATACATAGATTTCCAAGCTACAGAATTCCAAAGTTCCTTTTATATTTTTAGGGTTTTTTTTTACCTACAAAATATATTTAACCAAAGATGTTAAATGTTCCTGAGGCAAAAGAATATCTTTTGACCAGAAGCTGCGTAATATTACTGATTGGGTTGACTCCAGCTTCTATGTTTCCTTCTCAACCACCAGAATATCCTTTTCTTAGACAATAATATGAACGGGGAGAGGGAGAGAGATAGTGAGTAACCTTATCCAACTAGACTTTGAATAATCCTAAGCTTATTGTTTTTTCCCAGCAGATCAAAAAAAGAAGAGAGAGGAGATACTGTATCTTTTATTTCTATCAGTGAAATCCTAGTAAGAATTAGATAAAAAATACAGCCACAAATCACTTAAGGATGGGAATATGTTCTAAGAAACGAGTCATTAGGTAATTTCATTGCTGGGCAAACATCGTGGAGTGTGTTTACCCAAACCCAGATGGTGTGGCCTCCTACACACCTAGGCTATGTGCTATAGCCTACTGCTCCTGGGTCACAGCCTACACAGTTTGCTGGATACCATAGGCCATTGTAACACAATGGTAAGTATTTGTGTAGCTAAACATAGAAAAAGTACAGTAAAAATATGATATAAAAGGTTAAAAAATGGTGCACCTGTATAGGGCACTTCCCATGAATGGTACTTGCAGGACTGGAAGTTGCTCTGGGTGAGTAAATGAGTCAGTGGTGAGTGAGTGTGAACTCCTAGGACATCACTGTAGGTTACCGTAGGGTTTATAAACACTAAACTTAGGCTACACTAAATTTATTAAAAAAACAAATTTCTGTCTTCAATAATAAATTAAACTTATCTTACTGTCACTTTTTTACTTTATAAGCTTTTTGATTTTTTTTAACTTTTTCACTTTTGTAATAACACTTAGCTTAAAACATAAACACGTTGTATAGCTGTACAAAAATATTTTCTTTCTTTATATTTTATCCTATAAACTTTATTCTGCTTTCACATTTCTGTTTTTACTTTTAAACTTTTTGTTAAAAGCTAAGACACAAACGCACACTTTAGGCCTACACAGGGTCAGGACCATCAGTATCACGGCCTCCCACCTCCACAGCTTGTCCCACTGGAAGGTCTCCAGGGGCAACAACACGCATGGAGCTGTCAGCTCCTATGACAACAGTGCCTTCTGTGATGCCTCCTGAAGGACCACCACAATCATGTGAGTAACGCCACAGTATTATGACGCCTGTGACATCACGAGGTGACAGGACTTTCTCAGCTTCGTCAACATCTTATGGGACCACTGTTGAATGTGCAGTTCACTGTTGACCAAATGCCATTGTGTGGTGCGTGGCTGCCAGTCAAGCAGTTTGTTTCCCAAAACTGACATCCATATTTACATGTGGCCTGTATTGTAATACAAGTGTCACATACTGTTTTCCACTGTTTCTTGTATCATCTCTTCATTCAAGTCCAATTACCCTTTTATGTAAATTTTAGCTGTGGTTTATATACGCTTAACTTCATTTCCATTACACATGCCTAGGAGAATATTCCTATTTCTGGTATATCATTCTACCCTTTCCACAGACATCATCGTTATCATGTTGGTGTCATTTCTGTCCTGATGCTTTCTGCAGACAGCAAAGCATGGAGGGGGACTGACTCTGAATTACAAGAGAAATTGCTAGTAGTTTAGCATCATTTTGTGCACTTCTATATATTCTTGGTGTCTAAGAGAACATCTTAGAGGACAAGAAAGCATCTTCCAATGAATTTTCCTTCATGAAGACCATGCTGAATTTCATCTTTCCATTGATTTTTTTTTCCCTCTCTGTTTCCTCTAGAGGGTTTTGATCGTTAGGTGCTAGCTAGATAACCTACTTTGAATAATACATAGTATAGAAGTAAGTGTGTGTGGGCACTGAAGAATGCACTAAATTAAACAATGATACCTAGAAGAAGGAATTAATTTCAAACATTTAACAAGAAGTTTTAGTTTTATTTGCTATAAGCAGTACGTTTCTATTCTAACAACAACAGCAAAAAATATGCTAGAAGATATTTTGTCACTTACCAGGCAAGCAGTGGCAAGTGTAATTGTCAACACTGTCCTCACATGTGGCATTATTGTGACAAGGTTTTGACCAGCAAGGAGGCATCAAGGTCTCACAGTGTGTTCCTGTGTATCCACTACCCGTGCAGTTGCAGCTATATCTGGAGAGTAAATGAAATTTGCACATCAGCTCCTGGTCATATTGAGATCAGATTTCTTTATACTGTCTCTTCATCTGTCCATCAACCCGAGACCCCTGGTATAATCTTAATACCTCAAAAACTCTGAGGAATTGTCTCTATAGAAGTGGACACATTATGCGTTTCAATATTGAGGTTTTATCATAATCTTTTAAAATTTTTATAGTACAGAGCTTCATGCAAATTTATTTGGAAACCATGATTACTTACTTTAGGTTCTTTGTCTATGAATTAAAGACATCCTACCTACATCACAAAGTTATTTTGATAATTAAATATGTATATAAAGAACAGACACAGTATCTCAAGTATCTGAAGGTACTAAATAAATTGCTACTAAATAGTACTAAATAACATTGTTAATATTTTTAAGGTGATAGAGACTGATTTACACCATCATGGTACTCTTTTATATAAAGAGCCCATTAATAAGGTCCCTTAAGAAACATGAAACAATAAATTATGAAAAACTCAGAAAACCCTCTAGTCAAATAAATTATGACTTACAATGTTCTCTTATTTTTAGATTACAAAAATATTTTAGTCTTGCTATTTCTAATCTTTCATTGATTGAGTGGAATTATCTGACAGTTCCAAAATACAAACATGATGAGAAAGTTGTTGACTTTATTAAGAGGTGGGTTTTAATTTATGCGGATCTCATCGAGGATTTAGTACTATAATAAATCGACTTGTGCACTCAGCTTACATTAAATGAGGGTTTTGGGAAGAGGATACCTATGAATTTATAAAGCACGTAGAGTCCTATTCACCATGGCTGTGTGTGTATTTACCACCAAACAAAGATACTAGGATTTTACTAAGGAAACTGAAATAGCAAATGTTACAAGTGATCGCAATTTTTATATGTACTGCTAGTTAGAAATCTTCTACTCACTATTATATTTGTTTAATTATAAATACTTACTAAAAATGTACTGTATGTAAGACATTAGAGACAAGAACCCTACACTCAAGGGCCTTGGCTGGCTGGCTGGTGGACCTCAGTTTATGAAATTAGAAACTTCTTTTTCATAATTTCTTTGGTCTGCAAGAACTTTTTTTCTGGCTTTCTTATATACCTTCTAGCAAATATGTTAATTTTTAGTGAGAAAATAAAGTCAGATCATATTGGTTCACTTCATGATTATCTTCTCAAAATTTAGTTGGTAACAGAGATAATGGTAAAATAGAGAAATTTTTCATGACATACTCAAGTGGGGAGAATAAAATCTGGCCAAGTTTCAGCCTTGTTTTGTTTGCATTTCCATCAGAATCAAAAGCTTTGTGTTATTTCTGTCCTGATGCTTTCTGGAGACTGAAGCGTGGAGGGGGAGCCTCCTCCTTTTCCACTGGAGATCTTGTGTAGAACCTCCCATTCTGGTCTACCTTTGTGTTGCCAGTTACCTGTCCCCAGGACTGTGGATTTGTGCCACTAGAGCCTTCTTTGGGTACAGCAAAAAGTCAGAGACAGGACATGGAATGTGGCTAAAAGTTATGGTTTATGTTCTATAAAAGAAATGGACAACCACGTTGCTCTATTTTAAAATTCTGTTATTAAATATTTTGTTGGATATATTTGAAACACACATGCCTTTTATTGCTCTCCTTTTGACTCAGACTCACTTCAAAATTAGATTTGGGATAAATTATGCCTTATTTACTACATAAAGGGAAACTGGATTCTAGTCCTCCTTTTGCAAATGATTAACTGTGTGAACATGTGGGAGTTTTCTAACTTTCCTGAACTTTAGACTTTTTGTTGTAATATGGAAATATTAACGCTCATCTTGCCTTCCACTGAGCTGCTGAAGGATCAAACGAGACAATTTTAAGTGCCAATGCTGTTAAACATTGTTATGCATTTGAGGACTCAGTAGTTATCCTAGAAAGTTCTTTATAAAGTATTTTATGTGAACTCAATTATTGTTACATAAATTTATTATATTCATCACACTGAGGTGTAATTTATTGTTGTTATTTTTGCCTGAAAGCCAATGATAGACTTGGATTTGGAGCAGAATCACATGGCTGCTTCTCACCATTATGCTTTCTCAGAAGCATTCACCCAGTTAATTCCACGAACACCTGGAAAGTCAAGTCGTAAATAATTTGTTATCGCTGCTCTTTCCTACACTTTATACAACATTTCTAAATGATTTATTTTTGCCACTTGATTTATATCCTTGTCATCATATAGATAACGACCTTATATTCACATACAGAATAATCTCCAGCTTTTTTTTTTTGTAACTTCCTTGGCTACAGCAGTTTTATTTCATAGAACTGAAACCTGGTACTTTTCTGTAATATAAGCAGTTCTAAACAATTACAAGAATGACCTGGAAAACCATCCCTTTAGGGACAGAAGATGGATTTTTTAGTAAAACCTGAATGTGACAACTTTTCATCATTTAAAGTATAAAGTAATCTGAAAATTTTAAACTGCGGATGTGAGATCTCTAAATTCACCAGGGTGGTACAACAGTTCTTGGTCAGTCTCCAAGCCAGTCACCCAGCGTAGGAGGAAACGTACCTGTTTCCTCCGTCCACACACAGGCCTCCATGGAGACACGGCCGACTGGCGCACTCGTCAATGTCGAGCTCACAGCGATCCCCCAGGAATCCAGGGGCACAGTCACAGAAATAAGACCCCAAAGCATCCTGACAAGTGGCACCGTTTAAACAGGGCTGGGACCAACACTCGTCAATTTCCAATTCACAGTTTACACCTTTTAAAAAAATCAGCACAGAAAAACAGAAAAAGTTTTAGCGAAGTGTTAATACGTTAGCTATTTGACAATGCTTTATTGACCAAAGCACTAGTCAAATGTTATGTTACCCAAAATAATTCTTCTCCTTAATCGTAGTAACTGATTGTAACTTTTGGTGAGCTTATGGGGAGTTGCACAGAGCAGAGCAGCTGTCGATTACAAAGAATGATTGCACACAACAGCTTGTGGCTTTTTAGTCCATGGAAACAAAAAAGTCATTTTTAGAACAAACTTATTGTGAACTGTACTTTTGTTGGAAGCCTAAAATGGGCTGGTTAATGTTTTCACATTATTTTTAAACACTTAGTTTAATCAGGCAGCATATCGAATAGTGGGTAGAAGCTCAGACTCCAAAGCCAGAAAGCTTGTGTTGGGATTTTGGCACAGACACTCATTCGCTATGTGACCTGGGCAAATTTCTTAACCTTGCCATAATTCAGCTCCCTCACCTGAAAAATGAGAATGATAGTCGTGATTACCTTATAATGTTATCGGTATAATTAAATGTGTTCTAAAGTGCTTATACATTATAATAGTACTTATAACAGCACTTGATACATTTAAGTAACTGCTACAGAAAAAAATAGCACTTGTTTTTCCACAAAAATCTATTGTACAAATGTGGTGTGCAATGATTTACCTAAGTGCTCCTTTTGTATAGCAGACGTTTTTAAATTTTTTGTTTGTGTTACAAAATACTACTTTTCAATATAAAATCAGTTTGTGACAAACTTAATGTAATTAATGGCATCATTAGAAGCTATTTCATTTTAAGGTATTGTTACATGAAAAAAACCCTATACTTATCCTCCCCAAAATAATAGGTGAAGATTATTTGCTAAGCAAAATACGTTTCAGATTTATAAAAGTTGTAGTCATATTGAGATAACAAACTATTCTACTGACTCTGTCAAAATAGTATCTGATATACAGTAATCAAATTCTTTTTTTAAAATTTTTTTAGTAGAGACGGGGTCTTGCTCTTGCTCAGGCTGGTCTCAAACTCCTGAGCTCAAACGATCCGCAGGCCTTGGCCTCCCAGTGTGCTAGGATTACAGGTGTGAGTCACCATGCCTGGCCTAGCAATCAAATTTGCATATGGGTCTTAAGAGACAGAAAAGGAGAAATATCTATACTTATTCATCTTTATTTCTGGGCCTATATCCCAGAATAATAAATTATGTATTATTAATAAAATGATATTGAGGGATTTTCAAATAACTCAGAAGATATTAGTAGTTTGATTGATTTTGTACCCTTTTGTCCTGATAGAAAATGCAGTAGGATATCCTAACGCCATCTATTATTTACAACTGTTACTAGAGTCTACAAAGATCCAACTTAAAAGGGATGCCAGCATATTAAATTTGATTGTTTTTGAAAAGAAAAAGAACTTAAAATTTAAATTTATACCAATAAAAATGGAAAGGTGTGCGATAGCATTTGTTTCTAGATAAATGGCTTGCTCTTTTAGGCTAGGCTATTTCTTTCCCAGTCTGTGAATGAGGTTTTCCACATCTGTGTTATTTGGCATCAACAAGTTCAAAGAAAAGAGCCCGAAACTGGCCAGTGGAAGACCCGGGTTCTCGTTCTCTTTGTAAGTCTC
>CAUYRT010018974.1:0-14737 GCA_963574885.1 Lepilemur ruficaudatus
TGTCTTTTCACATTCATAATTTTGCACAAAAACATGACAAAAATAATGATATACTATAATTTTTTAAATAAAGTTTATGTGTCTCAAGAGGACTTACCAATTAATAAGCTTCATATGAAGTGATCACACAGGGATTGGGAAGATTCCTCAAGTATCAATGTCTGTGTGTCTCTTGTGTCTTTTTCTAATGTCAGATCTTTTTCCAGAGAAGAATTCGTTCAATTTATAGTCCAGTGTCTTAATGTCCAGTGGGCAGTACTGTAAATGCTGAGTGAGAGAAGAGAATTGGACATGAGAAAGTAGCCTTTCACCTGAGTCTCCTTTTTCAGTGCACCACTGAGCCTCGGGGCCTTAATCCAGAGCCTCTTTGATTTAATTTCTCCAATTAGTAAACCCTATTAATTAATTTTTTTATTGTGATAAAAAAACGCATAACATGAAGTTTACTATCTTAGCCATTTTTAAGTGTACAGATCAGTAGTGTTAAGTATATTCACACTGTTGTGCAATAGATCTCCAGAATTTTTCATCTTGCAACATGGAAACTCTATAGCCATTAAACAATGACTCCCTCTTCCCAGCCCCTGGTAGCTACTATTCTACATGTTCCTATCTGACTATCTGACTATCTTACATACTCCTTTAGATGTAAGTATAATTGTACAGTATTTGTCTTTTCGTGTCTTTCTGGCTTATTTCCCAAGTAATTATTTTAGATGTTTGATTTTTTTAATTAAACTTTTAATTTTGAGATAATTATAATAGATTCACATGCAGTTGTAAAATATTAGTAATAAAGCAAGATCCTATGCCCTTTACCCACATATGTTCAATGGTAACAACCTAGAAAACTATAGTAAAATGTCACAACCAAGATATTGGCATCAATGAAGTCAAGATACAGCACATTTCCATTATCACAAGCATCATATATATTGCTGTTATAGTCACACTCACTTTCCTCATACCCGACCCCTTCCCTTAGCTCTTATCAGCCGCTAATCTGTTCTCTGTTATCTAGTTTTGTTATTTCAAGAAATGTTATGGACATGGGATTATATAAAGTATGCAAACTTTAGGTATTGGCATTTTCTTTTCTTGTCAAATGTCCATTCTCTGGACATTTATCCAATTCATTGCATGTATAAAGTATATGGTTTTTTTTTAATTTCTGGGACATATTCAATGATATAAATATACCAGTTGTTTAATTATTCAATCATTGTATTTCATCTGAGTTTTATTCAGTTTTTGGCCATTATGAAAACAACTGCTATAAACATTCACGTACATATTCTTGTGAGAAAATAAGTTTTCACTTCTATGAGAAAAATGCCCAAGAGTACAATTGCTGGGTCCCCTGGTAAATGCATGTTTAATTAAGAAACTATCCAATTATTTTCCAGGGTGGCTATAACATTGTACATTCCCACTGCAAAGCATGAGTAACCCAGTTGTTCTGAATCCTTGTCAAATTTTGGTTCAGTCACTATCTTTTATTTCATATCTTCTGATAGGTATGCAGAAATATCTCATTATGGTTTTAATTTTTATTTCTCTAATGGTTAGTGATACTGAATTTCTTTCCATGCATTAACTTATCATCTATATATTTTCTTCGGTGAAATGTTTCTTCACAACTTTTGCACAGGTTCCAAATGGATTGTTGCATATTAAGAGTTCTTTATATGTTCTAAATACTAGCCTTTTGTCAAATATGTGGTTTGCAAATATTTCCTTCCAGTCTGTATCTTTTCTTTTCGTTCCCTTCAGCCATCTGTATTAGTGTAGAAGAGTTGTTAAGTAGGAATCTAACTTCGGCTTATAAAATCTTCCAATCAGGATTTCTGCTTTTATGTTAACTCCTCATTCATAAGATAATGTGTGTCTACAATTACTAAACATTTCTGATGTTCTGAGGCGTAAATTAGTTGTTTCTTGTTGGTTGTCTCCCACTGAAACCTTCAATTTCATCTCTCTCTTGTCTGCTCAGTAGTTATCACTCATTCATCTTTTTTCCCCACTGCAGAATCTTCTAAGTGTCACATACATCTCATTCCTCTTCCCTTTTTCTATCTATTTTTAATAGATTTTTCTTTTCTTTTTTAAGTTGGGGTTAGGGTTAGGGTCAGGGAAGATCAGGTTTGGAGGTTAGGGGTTAGAGTTACAGGTTAGAGCTAGGGTGTTAGGGTTGAAGTAGGGGTCAATGGATTTTATTTTATTTTATTTTTTTATCATGTATTTAATTGATTATTGTTTCTGAGAGTAAATTTTATAAAAATAATGTTTGAAAACCTAAAATTTTAAAATTAATTTTAACCCACCACTTGGCTATAACTACATTTTAATACTTGAGGCATTTATCTTTTTTTTTTCCTTCCGAAAATTTTATTGGGGGAAAACTACAAAACATTTACAGTACAATGTTTACAGTCACAATTTGTAGTGAACTGATTTCCCAAAATATATTATCACTCAAGTTGACTTATCTTGTTACATTCAAAGGGGTAAACCCACGTCTGAGCGACGTGGGGGGTCACTGTGGAGGGGTGGGATATGCTTGGAAAGCAGTTGGGGAGCGGAATTAGGGGTCTCAATAGGGGAAAGGAATTCTTCAAAAACTGATTCATGTGATTAACTGTACACCTCAGTAAATTCACTGAAAATCATTTAATTGTACACTTAAAATGTAGTGTTGGTTGTACGTAGATACAGTTGGAGCACTATGTATGTACTCTCTGGACTACTTTGACAGAGTAGGTTTTTGAATGTAACAAGATAAGTCAACTTGAGTAGTAATATATTTTGGGAAATCAGCTCACTACAAATTGTGACTGTAAACATTGTAGTGTAAATGCTTTGTAGTTTTCCCCCAATTAAAAGAAAAAAGGGAAAAAAAGAAGACATATGCATTTGAATGTTTATCGCAGCATGATTCACAATTGCAAAAATGTAGAATCAACTTAAGTGCCCTTCAATTCATGAGTGGGTAAAGAATTGTGATGTGTGTGTGCGCGTGTGTGTGTGTGCGTGCACACCATAGAATGCACTTCTGAGCCACAAAAAGGAATGAAATAATGTCATTTGCAGCAACTTGGATGGAACTGGAGATTATTATCCTGAGTGAAGTATCTCAGGAAAGGAAAACCAAACACCATATGTTTTCACTAATAAGTGGGAGCTAAACGATGGGTACACACAGGAATATAGTGATATAAAGGACATGAGAAGCCAGGAGGGGGTGAGGGCGGTAGGTGGCTGTGGGCTAAACTTACAAAAAAAAAAGAAAAAACTTAAGAAAATCAATAAGAAAAAATCAAACAACCCTATCAATAAATGGGCAAAGGACATGAACAGAACTTTTGAAAGGAAGACAGACTGATGGCCAGCAAACACATAAAAAAATGCTCAACATCCATAATCATCAGAAAATGCAAATCAAAACCACAATGAGATATCACCTAACTCCTGTGAGAATGGTCTTTGTCAAAAAGTCCCAAAATAACAAATGCTAGTGAAATGTGGAGAGATTGGAACATTTTTAAATTGCTGGTGGGACTGCAAATTTATACAAACCCCATGGAAAGTAATTTGAACATATACCAAAGAGCTAAAAACAGAAACACCATTTTATCCAGCAATCCCACTACAGGGCATCTATCCATCTTGAAGACGTTTCTTCAAGTTCACAGATTCCTTCTTTTGCATGGTCTAGTGTTGAAGTTCTATATTATGTACTTTTTACTTCATTGATTGAATTCTTTAGCTCCAAAAATTTCTGTTTGGTTCTTTTTCTATAATATCTATTTTTTGTTGAATTTCTTATCCAAATCATGAGTGTTTCCTGATTTCATTGCATTGTCTATTTGTATTCTCTTATATCTCACTGAGTTTCTTTAAGATCATTATTTTCGATTTTTTCAGGTAATTCATAAATTTTCATTTTTAAAAGGTCCATAAAAAAGTCACCTGCACTCGAATGTATATAACAGCGCAATTTACAATTGCAAAGGTGTGGAAACAATCCAAGTGTCCATCAATAGATCGGCGGATTAATAAAATGTGGTATATGTATACCACGGAGTATTACTCAACTACAAAACACAATGGTGATCTAGCACCTCTTATATTATCCTTGATTGAGCCCATCCTTCAAAGTGAGGTATCACAAGGACAGAAAAACTTGCACCACATGTACTCACCATAAAACTGGTACTAACCGATCAACACTAAGGTGCTCACACGGTAGTAACACTCACTGGGTGCCGGTGGGGGGTTGGGGAGGTAGGGGTTAGAGCGGGTGTCAGGTAAACCCACAGCTAATGGAGATGGGGCACACCGTACGGTGGAAGGACATGCTTGTGGCCCTGGCTTGAGCAAGGCAAATGCATATCATGAAACCAAAATGTTTGTACCCCCATAGAACCCTGAATTTTAAAGAAAAAATTTACAAAAGCAATCAATACCATGACTGCTTGAGAAACAGACAGTCACAGATATGGTCTCCTCAGGTGTTAATGACTGCTCAATGACCAAAGGGCATCACAGCGGATTTTGTGTGTCAATTGCTGTTGATTTAAACTGTATATCCACGAACACAACACGCATTGGTGAATTATATTTTATAAAAATCAACGTTACCAAGTTAAAATATGTCCATGCTTGGTAATCTGTAGGTGGCTGTAGAAAAGCAAATATAAATAGCAATAAAAGGGGAGGCGCACCCTGTCTTTTCTCTTAAAGCTGGGGTTAAAAGCACATTTGGAAAAATGTGGCCTTTGTTGTGAAACAAGGCTTGCCTCCAGAGTTTGTGGTTTTTCTCTTTCAGGCCCCCAGATATTTTTTTTGGAGGACAAGTTGCCTGGGATAGTGAATAAATGTAAGTATTCGAAGGCCTGTTGGATTATATAAATGCTGAGATTATTGGATTTTGGAGGGTGGGAAACCTTAGACTTTGGATGAGGGTTCCATGTGAGTGCCCACCCCTAAGCTCCACTGAGAACAAATTTAATTGCTCCATTTCAAGTTGTTGATGTGGTAAAATAAAAGGACGTAAGGTGGAAAAATATTTTGATTACTACCTGATGTTTATATAGTGTCTAGGTTACAACATCTGCAAATTTTCTGAATGTTTTTAGAGGATTTTGATTGACTTATCAAGTACAACAAGAATAAATGTGTTTATTGCTATAATAAGTACATGACAAACATTAATAGCTTTCAAGTAGTTTTTGATAATTTGTTGTTGTTTGTGTATTTTAATGAAAAGGAACTTTATCTTTCCATAATAAGACAAAGCAATCTTATGCTGTTGAAAATAATTTAGTGGACATTAAGAGAATTTAATCAGGTGCAATACCTTAACCTGAAACATCAGTACTAGTCACTGCCATTCTTATTCTGTCTTGCATTTCAACAAAGAGAAACTCCTAAACTCTGGGAGTGGGTTCAAATATTTGGTCTTGGCTTTTGAACTGAACCAGCATTCAACATTTCAGAATACTTAGTTGTGCCAAATGTTAGGTTAAACTGAGATTACCAAACGTTCATCTTTATCTAAAGGAGTTTCCCCCTATCTCTATCACAAGCAAGTGATTAGAGCTTGAGGCCAGGTGCTTAGGCTAAACTCCCACCTACAAGGGGACTTGGAGGTACCAAGTTTGCTGATGTTTACACTTCAAAGGAAGGGCTGCAAGGCCATTAAAAAAGATCTCTGGAGGTATCATTCTGCCAAGAAGTTTAGCTAGTTATTTCAAAAGATTTGTATGTACCTCAAAGGGACAGAGAAAGAATTTACAAGTTTTCTAAAGGCATGAAAATGAGGAGCAAGGGTCACTTTCTTATTTAATAACAAGAGAAACTGAAATGATATTTTCCTTTAGACTTACAAAAATGTTATGAAAAAAATTCGAAGAACACCTTCAATCTCTACCACACAGCGGTCTTGGACTACTTCTTTTGCTTTTAGAAAGCATGCCTATAGTTTTGTTAGTCTCCCTACTTTAGGCTACCAATTTTATGAGGTCTCAGTCAAAATACCAACAGAATTTTCTAGTCATTTGAAAACAACATAGAGATATTAGAAAACATTAATAATATTTAAAACTGATAAAAATAAAAACTGAAAAAATAAAACTGATTATAACCTGGAAATTCTGAGAAGGAATGGTAATGAGGGAACAATTGTTCTTGCAGAAAATAAAGAATTAAGTGTAATAATTTTAATTATCATCACAACATACCCTTATTTGGTGGTTAAAATTTAAGACACTAACAATTTCAAATTTTGTTGAGCGTGTAGTGCAATGGAAATCTCATACATTGCCGGTGGGAATACGAAATGGTACAAAAGTTCCAGAGAATTCTTCCAAAAGTTTGCACAAAATTAACCACACAGCTACTCCATTTTCAGGGCTGGATTTCTTAGAGGTGTGTTGCCCTGGTTCTTTGGCTCCCGGCTTGGGAGAATCACAAGCCTCGCAGGTGCCATGGAGAGAGGACAGACACAGCATTTTGACACAAGCAGTCTTTATTGCAGGCTTGTCAGCATAGAATAGAAAATGAAAGAACATTTCCTGAGGTGGGTATGGGTCTATTTACATGAGTGGAGAAGAGGCTGGGATCTTACCACACATCTACTTTTACATCTACACCTTATGAAATGCTAAATGGTGGGTGGAAGAGTCATTACTTCTCTGGGAAAAGAGTGGAGAGTTCTTAGAACTAAGGGCCCTGCCCAATTTTATCCTTATAGGGTAACTTCCAGGGATGACCATGATGATTATAAACTGTCATAGCACTGATGGGTGTGCCTTTTACTATGCTAACATATATTAATGAAGAAAAGGCCACCTTTAGACACAAGCACCTAGTTTCTATGCTTGCTCCCGGTGGGAAAAAGTCCCTAACTGCAAGTGCCTGCCATTGTGGGATAGGCTCTAAATAGTCATTGGCCTCCTCATTCTTGCCCCTCTCCTCTTTTCCTGTGGTTAACATTGCTCACCTACACCTGTCCCTAACATTGCCTCTTGAGAGACAAGTGGGCCTAAATTCTTTCAGGGAAAGGGGACAGATGGCCAGTCTTCTGTAACTTCTTCCTGCTGAAAAGGGGTGCTGTCCCTACCTATGGGCCTCTTCTTGTCTTCCTTCCAACCTGTCCCTACATGTTCTGTAATTGAGATCTGAAAATAGACGCATGGAGGTCCAAAGTGTTTATTGCGAGGGTCTCAGTATTTCCGGTGGGCAGAGGCTGGAACTCATGGACCATCATGGCCTTGTAATCGAATTGTTGTAACCTACAAGAGACAGACTTGACCAAGAGGTTAAACAGGCAAGGTCCAAAATTAGTGATAGAAGTAAGGCTGCTAGAGGTCCTAGGAGAGGCATTAACCAAGGAAAGTAGGAGCATACATTTGATTTAAAATTTCACCAGTCAAATTTCCCAGAATTTTCTTGTTCCCAAAGGTTGTTAGCCTTTTTAAGAATATTTGTAACATAGTTTGTACTTTTCCAGAGTTTTTGACCAAAAACACCCAGAAAACAAAAAGCTAAAAAACAAAAACAAACCACAATGTTTACCGAGGAAGGCACATGTGCCTCCTTGGTCAGCTGTAAGCAGGTCTATAGCTCTTTTGTTTTGTAACACAACCCGTGTTAAGGAAGTGATTTGTTCCTGAATGGTGTTAATGTGTTGTGTCAGGTCTATGACTAATTGACCAGGAACTGAAATGATTGAACTCAGGAGACCCCCCACTTCCAGTACCAACTCCTGTAATGATTTGCAGGACACTGGGGTCTTACCACACATCTACTTTTATGTCTACACCTTATGATATGCTAAATGGTGGGGGAAGAGTCATTATTTCTCTGGGAAAAGGGTGGGGAATTCTTAGAACTAAGGGTCCTCCCGAATTTTACCCTTATAGGGTAACTTCCAGGGGTTGCGTGACAATTGTACACTGTCGTGGCGCTGGTGAGTGTGATTTTTACTATCCTGATGTATGTTAATTAGGGAAGCGCTCACCTTCGGACATGAGCTTCTAGTTTCTGCACATGCTCCTTGCCGGGAAAAGTCCCTAACTGCAAGTTCCTGTCATTGTGAGTTAGGTTCTAAATGCTCATTGGCCTCCTAAATTTTGCCCCCCGCCTTTTTTCGTGTGGTTAGTGCTGCCAACCTGCACCCGTCCCTAACAACACGACACAGAAATTTCATTCCTAGATGTTGGCCCAGGTCCTTTGAAAACATACGTCCACTTAGCAACTTGAACTCAGCTGTTCATAGAAGCTTTATTAATTAAATACTTAAACTGAAAATAACTCAATGTCCATCAACCAGAGTTTACATAATCTGTGGTAGATTCACACAAACTTCAAGCTCACTGAAAGACACCACGTGCATCAGAATACATGCATGTGGCTCTGTTACTGTGAAGGTAAAGCTCAGACAAGACTGATCTCTCATGATAGAAATTATGCCATTGTTGGGCCTTAGAAGACAGTACCCAAAAATAAAGGCCTTGGCAGCATCCTCAGAAGGAAAGTCATCCATACTTTGTTGAACCTAAGCATAAAAATGGGCAATTTTTTCTTCAGTTTTGGGTCTTCATTCTGAAGTTCTCATGTATGCACTATAAATAAATTTTTATGGTTTTTTTCTCCAATTAGTCTGCATCTTGCCAGTGATTCTTTAGGTCCCCTTGGCCTTTGCAGGTTAGCATTGTGAACAGGATAGTCAAAGCTGCTCTGATCTTCTGGAAGCCACAGCTAAGGGAATCCAGGAACATGATCAGCTGGCAAGAAGGTAAGGATTTTTGACTAGCCAGATTTGTTCTTCTTCTTCTCTCTTTCTCTCCCTCTCTCTCTGTAATCTAGTTGACTGGATGGTAAAAATCATTGTCTCCTCTTCCTGATTTTGATTAGTGGGGGAAAAAAAATATTTGTATGACTAGTCCTGGGGTGTAGTGACTCTGGTGTACTTTTTGCTTCTTTGTGATATGAATATCCATATTGTTTGATTCCCTTCCTCCCAGAAGTAGTCTCTCCCTTTGTATTTTGCATTTCTGTGTTTTTCATGGAGAGGGATAACAGATAAAATTCCCTCTTGTCTTGTTTTATGCCATATAAACAAGACATATTGTTTGATTCCCTTCCTCCCAGAAGTAGTCTTTCCCTTTGTATTTTGCATTTCTGTGTTTTTCATGGAGAGGGATAACAGATAAAATTCCCTCTTGTCTTCTTTTATGCCATTGAGAGTTTAACTTGTGACCAAGTGGATCTCTCTCTCTCTCTCTCTCTCTCTCTCCCTCTCTCTCTCCCTATCTCTCTCTCTCTCTCTCTCTCTCTCTCTCTCTCTCTCTCTCTCTCTCTCTCTCTCTCTCTCACTCCCTCTCTCTCTCTCTCTGGCACATGTGGGCAGGTCATGTCAGCAGGCCAGCCTGAAAATGGCTGGAAATCTGAGAGTTTTTTGCTTGAGATTCTTCTATATTTCAGGAGGGTTTATATAAGAGATCCCAGCCATAAAGGACTTTTGTCATCTCAACACTTATTGCCTTTAAATTAGACTCCTAAATTTTAAAGAAGATTTGTAGAGCTCTCTTATTCTAAACAATTGATAGAAAAATTAAATTTAAAAAGGACACATAATAGTATCCTGCCTAGCCCTAAAAGTTCTTGACAAAATTAACGAGCAAATCTCCGACCTAAAACAAAGTTAACAACCTTTATAAAATTAATCTGCCTGCATTATATCTCTTGAGATGGTTCATTAGTTTGTTGATGTGTGATCTTTTTGTCTTTTGGATGTGGGCATTTATTGCTACTATTTTCTCAACCAAGGTTGTTTCCTAACCAAGGACATATCAGATGTCTCCAAAGAACTGAAGAGAGATGAAGCAGTCCTCATAATATCCAGAACCAGTCCAAAAACAGCTTAAAGAAAGGGAAGCCTTGTTAGCTTCTCAGCTGACCGTGTGTATACAAAATCACAAAAGCCTCATGTACCCCCCAAGAGACGGCATGAGACAGGAAATCAAAGCCTGTCCAAGGCAGGAAAGAGAATCAATAACAAACGGGTACTTTAAAGAGTCAAAAGTCCACAAATGTCAAACGAAAAGGGGTTCAATCTCTGACCCCGAATAAAACCCAGGCTGTAGGGGTGAAAGCATGGAACTTTAGCTACCATACTACAGGGTGGAGCAGCCTCTGCTGTTGATCTTGTATGGGGATCTAATCAGAAGAAAAGAAATAACTAAGATCAGAGCAGAACTAAATGAAATTGAGAACCAAAAACTATGCCAAAGATTAATAAAACAAAAAGTCGGTTTTTTGAAAAGGTAAACAAAATTGACAGCCCTCTTGCTAGATTGACCAGAAGGAGAAAGACAAGGACTCTAGGCTGGGCGCGGTGGCTCAGGCCTGTAATCCTAGCACTCTGGGAGACCGAGCAGAGTGGATTGTTTGAGCTCAGGAGTTCGAGACCAATCTGAGCAAGAGTCCCTATTAAAAGATGGAAAGAAATTAGCTGGACAACTAAAAATATACACAGAAAAAATTAGCTGGGCATGGTGGCACGTGCCTGTAGTCCCAGCTGCCTCGGGAGGCTGAGGCAGAAGGATTGCTTGAGCTCAGGCGTTGGAGGTTGCTGTGAGCTAGGCTGATGCCACGGCACTCACTCTAGCCTGGGCAACAGAGCAAGACTCTGTCTCAAAAAAAACCAAACAAACAAAAAAAGAAAAAAAAAACAGCCTCCTAAAATACTCAGAGGTACCCAACTATAAGGAATAGGGGAAAAGTCAAAGGCATTGAATTTTAGAACTAGATCTTATAATTCATTAGGTTTGAAATACAGTTTGAAGATAAAAGAATAGCCTTGGTGGTAGTACACGATTTGTTCCAATTCACACAGTAACTCCAGAATCCCTAATTCCCAATTCCCAGTTCATTACTGTACTCCATATTCCATACTCACTAACTGAGATAGACATCCAAGTAGGATGTAAATGTGTACCAACAGGATGGCTACAACTGTTCTTTCCACAACTATGTTTACAATGACATTTTAAAGCTATGATTTTTGTTTCCAAAAACTAAAAGAAATACATCAAAATATTACCAGGAGCTGTTTAAATGGAATTTAAATGTATTCCTCACATTTCCCATGAAATATGTTAACAACTCTGTGCTTCAGTGTTCTCATTCAAAATATTAATAGGCACAATAATAGTACCTACTTCATATAGTTGAGGGTGTCAATAAAAAATAGGAAAAGTAGTTAGAACAGTACCTTGGCACAGAGTTAATGCTAAATAACTATTATTACCTTATGATTAAATTTTAAACTATTTTCTCACACACAATGTAGCTTAAGTGTAACAGCAAGGTTTCAGGTTAGGTATAAAGACAGTGGTACCTCAGCCAATCATGGCTCAGCCCTATCAACCAACCAGAACTCAGTTGCATCACCCAATCAGAACAAAACAAGTTTCAATCGTTCGTTTGCACAAACGGACCTGATTAGAAATCCAGGCAGGCACTTTTGCTGTCAAACCCAAGGCCTCCCTTTGTTCTCTGGACTGCAGCTTTGGTTTATCTCTCTCTTTTGGAATAAAGCCTCTTTTCCTCCAAAAAAAAAAAGACAGTTTGTAATTTTTCAGCCACATTGTGTATAGAAATATTTCCTTTATGCAATATTGGGAGGTTTCATTTAAGAGGCCTAAGAATTCTGAGAATCTCAAAACTGTAATAAACTATTGGAGGCTTCAAGGGCAGCATCTCCTGATAAAAAAAAATCCCCCCACCCCCATTATGAGTATAGAAGTTCAAATGGAGGGAAATGGTGTTCAACGATTACCCAGAAAGAGGCAACAATGTCAGGGTGCAAACAGAATAAAATCTAGCAGGCTGAGCCCCAGCTGACATCCTAGACCCCTTCCTAGCTCACTAGCCCTAGCCACCTAGAGGCTCCGCTCCATCCTGCAAATAAAATTCTAAGACAGAAAGTTGAGGGAAAAGGATCATCTGGCATATATGACAACCAGTGGCTGGATGGGGACACGACATGAAATTTAGCCCGACATGAATAAAGCTGTACTGTTTGTTCCTTTCTTTCTTCTTCCCAGTTTTTCTTCTGTCCTTTCTTCATCTTTTTTTCTCTCTTCTTCACTTTCAGTTTTTGTTCCCTTGACTCATCCTCTGTTCCACCGTTAAAGGGAAACACTTTAACGCTTTCATCGTTTACAACTGTATTGTGAAATTTTCAGTACTTCTGAATTACCTACAAGGCATCTCCAACTTTCACAGAATGTTCACTTTAATACACTATACACCAATAATCCTAAACAGTTTTTTTGAAGGCAAATTCAGGCTTTCACATATTAGCTAGCAACAGGTCAAAACCATCCCATGATGATGCTACAGTTAGTATTTCAGTTTTATACAGGAGGGTCTGTGGAGTTATCCGGGGGGTGATACTTGTGACAAGAAACAAGGACAGATATTAGGCACGCTGAGTGGCAAATATTTAGGTGGCTGTTTAATCCATACTAAAGGAAAATAAAAAGAGAACCTCCTGATTCTGAATTGAGACTTAGCATCAAAAAATTCCAGAGATCCAAATGCAAAAGAGATTTCGTGAATCTGAAAATGACAGTTTCTTAACATCTTGTGAAAAAAGCAAAAGAAAATGACAATTTTCCACATCTTTTGCTTGACAGATTGAAGAAAAGATGATGAAATGAGATTGCCATCAAAATCAGCATCACAATCCCCAGGTCAATCTACTAAAAACATACTAGGACAATTCCAGGGTTAAAAGAAAAAAAAAATCCACTAAAAACAAAATCCTTCCCAACTCAATGATAAGTTCCTCCTGACTACTAAATGTTACTCATATTAAGCTAAGAGAGAATCCATTATTTTTAAAATGCACTGCCTATATTTAATAATTAACCTATGAATCTACTAATTTCATATCTTGAATACTACTCAGGGGCTTTAAAAGCATCAATAACTATAGTAACAAAATTTGTAATTGAAATTTTTGTGGGGAAAAAATAACTGTCTTCAAAGGATACAGATTTTGACATACTGAAATTTTGCATATTTCAGAACATTATGGGGGTACATTTTGGATGATTTATTTTTATATATATTTTTAGTAATTAATGCATTATGTGCAACAGTAGAGCACTACCTTACTACATTAAGTTTAAACTCCATCAGCACAATTCCAGTTTTTTAAAATCTCACAACGCATCTCACTTGCTCCACTGTTCCACTCTCATCCGCTCTCACTTCACAGCCATTATGGCTCTGACGCTGTTGGTTGTACTAATTCCTTGCTTGCTTGCCTATAATTTCCAAACACTTCTTTGCTGACCAGATAAACAGCTATGAGGACACCCTGTCTTCTGACAGATCCTGAGAGTGAGATGGGGGTGAAGAATCTCCAGGTGTTCAGGCATTTTCAGTAGTTACTTTTCATTACTATAATCTTTTTCTAGTAACTCTTTCATAGGAGAAAATTTTTCCCTCTGAGCTTGCTCTCTTATGTATTGTCTATCCAAAAATGCTTGGTAGATGGCGCAATCATCTTTATTTAAATAGACTGTATGGACAAGACCCACCATGGATTATCCCAGCAACTGGTTTTACATGTATAGATGATCTCCACCACTCCTGGCCCTCATCAGCCTGGAGAAGGCATTGCCCTTTTTCTGTTCCAAGCTCCAACACAGGCAGACTCCTCACCACTACTACCTGGCCAAAGAAAGGGAATGCACAGGGGCTCGCTCTCCTGAATGCTTCCACTAACTACAGTGTCCTGAGTCACTATGTATTGCTCCAACCTCCTGCTTCCAGATATCTCACTTCTGCTACAGAACGCTTGTATAAATGTTCCCACTTTGACAACACACCAGGGTGTGAGTTCTTTCTTCAGTCCTAACAGTGTTCCATCTTCTATGAATACTGCCTTTTCTGGGGCACCCATAAGCATCCCTTCTCTTTTTAGAACATATATCTAACACACATTACATATATCTTATGTTGCAAATATAATTTCTTCATTTCCTACCTATTTCCTTATTTCATCTACACTTATCTTTTTGTCAATCTTCTTCAACCATTTAGAATAGAACTTCCTATGACAATGTGAACGTTCTGTACCTGCATTACTCAATATGCAGCCACTAGTCACGTGTGGCTATTGAGCACTTGAAATGTGGCTCTCCACACTTCACCTCTCTCAGCCCCTCCATTTCATCTGTCTGTCCTCCATTTCATTTCTCTTCCCATTTCATCTGTCTCCATTTTCTTACTCTCTGCATTGTATGTACCTTTACATTTTGCATTTGTGTGACATGTTAACATATGTAAGTTATAGTTACATACATCTTTATTATATAGTTATATAATAAAGAATATACTAGGTTTCATATATTTCTTTATTATACTCTAATATATACTCTATATCCTATAACTTCTAGTAGAGAAAAGCTGCAACTCATTCTACTATCTTAAAACAAAACTCAAGGGTAGACTGTCTAGTCTGCTTTTGTTTTCTCTACAGGAGAATGAAAATCTAAACCAGGCAAGGAAATAGGGTGAACACTTTTTTTTTTTTTTTTTTGAGACAGAGTCTCACTCTGTTGCCCAGGTTAGAGTGAGTGCCGTGGCGTCAGCCTAGCTCACAGCAACCCCAAACTCCTGGGCTCAAGCAATTCTTCTGCTTCAGCCTCCC
>CAUYRT010018977.1:0-22209 GCA_963574885.1 Lepilemur ruficaudatus
CATGCCTGTAGTCCCAGCTACTCGGGAGGCTGAGGCAGAAGGATTGCTTGAGCCCAGGAGTTTGAGGTTGCTGTGAGCTAGGCTGATGCCATGGCATTCTACAGCCCGGGCAACAGAGTGAGACTCTGTCTCAAAAAAAAAGAAAAAAAAAAGACTCTTAAGTGTGCCCTGTGTATACAGCCAGGGGTGCAACCCCAAATGTTCCCAGAGGCTGAGATCTGGCCAGATGGGGGTGAGCCGGAGAGTGCCTGGCCCTCTGCCTACCAACTCTGGGAAGGTGTTGCCACTCTGGGACCTACCTAGCATTGCCAAATCGAATTTTTAAAGAAAAGTCAAGAATTTGAAATCTACCATTTCTAAGGTATGACACCTAGTAACATTTTGTGAAGATCACTGGGTAGCCCATATAAAAAAGGCCTGTGGGCCTGGTCAGGCTGCCATCTCTGCTGTACAGCAACAAGACCTTAAATGCTTTGACATTTGTTACCACTGCATAGAGGAAGACTCTGGAAAATAAGACCCCCACCACCCATGCTCCCAGCGTCCCAGTGGTGGCATGCCCTTAAAAACCTCACCGAAGCCCTACTCACGTCCACACTGTGAGTGGCATACCCCAGTAACAGCAAAGACGTGGTACCTGTGAGACCTACCTGGCCCTAGGCGGGCAGGTGTCTTGCGCTGCCCAAGAGGGCACCCCAGCGAAGTGCAAGGTCAGCACGCAGCCACCTCGTCGGTGAACTTCAAAACCCTATGCCGTTTCCTTACACGGGGGAGCAAGGCCGTCTCCCTAAGCCCAAGGACTTGAATCTGAAGGCCAACACACCTGCCTTCTGCACCTAGCAAATGCTCAGAGTGTGCAGAAAGGAAACAAGTCAGGTTTTAATTAGAGATAGAGGCCCCTTACATTGATCTTGTAGTGAAAAAAGTCAGAGTGGACTGACAAACTTGAGGCATGTACAAGGCACGTCCGGGGACCCTCCCCTCCTGCCATAGGAAGGACAGCAGCTTAGGGTGGGAGAGAAGGCGGTTTGAGGTCAGGGTTGAGCCCATAAGGATTGTGTGAGGTGGTCTTCAGTTATGTGAGGTTCCTGAACAGCCAAAAAATTGGTGAGTCTCAGGTAGAGGGCTGGGAAAAGTGAGGGAAGGGGGCCTGCCCTTCCCTCCAGGGGAGCTCCTCTCACCATTTGGCAGGTCTAACAGGCCTCTAAGGCACAAACTGGTAGGAAGAGGGAGAGAAAGGATGTGTGTGTGTGTCCTGCACTCCAGATGCAGGGTAAGGAGCAGCTGGGGTGCTCAGGTGGGGCCCCACCTGACTCTGGGAAGGTGGAGGTAGGAAAGGGCAGAAGAAAACAAGACACTTCCAAGACATCCCTCCAAAATATCTGAATGGAGTTAGTGTGACAATCTGACTCTGTGATAAGATCCAGAGGGTGCTGGGTTTGAGTCCACTTTAGAACCAGTCTGGTGGGCTCAGAAATACTCTTGTGTGGGCCAGCTGTGACTGCAGTCACAGATGCTGAGTTACCTTAGATGAGTGTCAGGAAAGCGGACTTCAGAGAAAGGACCCCAAGGCCTGACCCCCAAATCCTAGCCCCTCTGCCACCAGCACCAGCACCTCTGAGTCCACTGGCTGTAGCACCTGGCTGTTGGGTCTCTGGGAACAGCGGTGGCAGCAAAGTGCCCTTGGCAATCCGGCTGCAGGGTCAGCCCTTCAAGCTACTCCCAGAAACACTGGTGGTTTGGAGCAAGACCTTTGGCTGCAAGCTCAGCACTCAGTCCTGCCTGAGACGGCTGCCAGAACCTGTGTGTGCTGCCTGAAGCCTTAAAGAAAAGAGAGACGGTGGCATCAAGATGCAGGAGGGCCAGATGGCTGGCCAGGGAGGCGCAGGAGGGCCCTGGAAGGAGGCAGGCTGGTTGGAGTTCAAGGTGTTTGGCTGAGGAAGACAGCGCTTCTCTGTGTACATGCCGAGCCAGCCCTGCACGCCAGAGCCAGACTGCGTCTCTAGCCTTTGCTGGCTGAGGCCTTCCCTGGCTGGGGTCTTCCCCACCAGGGCACAGAGCCTGGGGCTATATACATTGGGTTCCTGGGTGCTAGTCCAGCTGGTCATACCCTGGTTTCTTTCCGTACAAACAGAAGTGCTGGATAAAGAAGACAATGTCGAAGAAGATGGAGAAGATGCCGAGTCCAAACTTGGTGGGGTCTCCGAAGATCAGTGTCCACTGGTCTGTTAAGAGCCACAGGGGACAGAATCTGGTTTTAGATTGGCAGCTCCTGAAGCAGCTGGAGCCTGTGGGGCTGTGAAGGGTAGGGGTCCCCATCTGCCCAGAAAACCACAAGTCCTCCAGCCACAAATGCCCCATGGGTGTCTGCCTGAGGGCTAGGATCAGCTTGGACCCCAGGCTGCAGGCTGGGGGCTGCGTGTGTAACCCTGGCTGCGAGGTCCTGGGAAGCCTGGCCCCACCCTGTGCCTCCAGCCCACTGGGTGGCGGGCAGCCCGCTGGCTGACTCACCGTTGTTGTAAGACTGGAGGAACATCTGGAGGAGGCTGAAGCTGCCCCCAGTGAAGTCCAGGAGCACGTTGCCAATGCTCCAGCCCTCAGTGCTTTTGTAGTAAAAGTTCATGTAGGCCTGGGCCAGACAGACAGACAGATGGAGGGCGGTGAGGGGGCCGGGCGGCTGCCTCACATGCCTCGTGACTGTCCCTGCAAACAAGAGCAGCTCTAATTCCTCCCACGCATGTGCTTGGGCCTTGGCTCCAAGGAACACAGTGACCTTTGGGCTCTGACAAACCTCGGCCAAGGAAACTGTTTGGGTGGTCCTGGGAGTCTCATCTGCATGTACAGCAAGCAAAGCCCCCTCCTCCCGCCCCTGCACCTCATAGCTCCAAAGGAGGGGAGGCAGAGGCCACTTCCATCTTCTCCATCTCTCCCTGTGGACAAAGCCCTATCCTGGTTTCCCAGCAACTTTGTTTCTTCTCACATCCAACGACGTCTGTCCCCAGACTCAGCCTGGACTTCACATTGTGCTTAAGAAACAGGCTGGGGGTTAGAAACCCTGGTTTGAAATCTCACCTCATCATCACAGCTGTGCTACCTTGGGCAAGTTCCTGAGGTTCCCCTCACTGCCTCCCACACACCCGTGCCTTGCCTTTGCACAGGCTACCCCGGCCTGGAATGCCCCTCTCCTCTCTCATCCACAGAATTAACTCCTGCCCACCCTGAGGGTCTAGCCTGGCTTCCTAACCAAAACATTCGCCTTCCTGAGCTCATGGAATACAGGCACTCAGTGCTGGGGAAGCTGACAAGGGGGCTTCTCCCTTGGGATTGGGGTGAGTTAAGTGAAGCCCTAGGTCCACAGGTGTAGCTACTGGCCCTGGCCTGGGCCATTCCAACTATGGGGGAAGATGTGTTTGATTCCAAGATCCCAGATCTGAACAGGGCTGTCTGAGCATTTGCAGGAGGGTGCCAAGGGACCTCCAAGGAGAACAGCTCTGCACAGGGCTGGTGGTAGTGATGGACTTCTCCTCCCACCAGATCTCTCCAAATTTCCCGCTGCTGCTGCTCCTCAGGGATGTCCATTGTGGTAGTGACGGGGGCAGGACTGGAGTCGCTAGGAAAGACTGGGATATGGGAATAGGGAACGACCTGCACAACCCTGATGCTCAGAGGGGAGGGCTGAGGACCCTCTATTAACTTGCTCATGTGACTTGGCTCTCGGAAGAGCAGGCAGCGATGCCGACTGGCTTTCTGCTGGCCCTGCTCCTACCCGGCTCACTGGCTCCCATGGTGGCCTTCCATCCTCATCCCCGCCCCTGCAGAAGCTGCCCCATGGGAGCAGGGCCCGGGTTCTGCACCTCTCACCTCTCACACTACTGGCTTGTGAACACGCAGGAAGGCCCTGGAAGTACCTGTGGAAAATACTTGACCAGCGTGACCGCGAGCTTGATGTAGGAGAAGCAGAAGAGAAACTGTAGCCACGTGGTCACCCCGACTGCAGCTACAATCATGGTGATGAACGCAAAGAGCCACAAGAGCACCAGGAAGCCAATGGCAGGCCACGACACTCGCTGGCTGCCTCGCTGAGGATGAGACGAGAGAGGGCGGAGGTGAGGATGGGCACAGAGGCCACTGCAGGGTCTCGGTGGGGCATGGGCGTGGAAGGGCAGAGGCTTGGAGGCCTGCACTAGGGCCATGTGTGGGGAAAGGCAGGGTGGGGACAGATTCCCAAGATCATCGGGCTCCATCTGGGTCACAGAATGGGATGTCACGGCCGCAGCACCCACCACACCTTTTTACTATCAAGGTTTCCTGGACTCCTTGGACTTCCCAGCTCCCACCTGCTCTGCTCCCACTTTGCAGAACTGGGTGTCTCTCAGAGCTCATTCAGAAGGAGCAAAGAGTGCTGGGATGTAAACTCCAATACTCCAGAGGCCTGTCACATGCCCCAGCCCAGGGGATGACCTGTCCCTTGACCCAGATGCAGCCCAATGATCTCAGGAATCTGTCCCCTACCGCTGCCTTTCCCTGAACACAGCCCCAAAGTGGGCTTCCTTCATCTGAGCTTCACAGCAAAGGCTAAGAAAACCTAGAAGGTTCATAAAGGAGGCAGCCAAACAGCCCCCGCTGGCCTTGCACAGTGCATAAAGGGAACTCCCTGAGGGAGAAGTGAAAGCAAAGCCGTCAAAACAGCCCTAATAGCGCCCTTCCCTGCCCAGACACCGATGGTCCCAGTACCAAGGCTGTGTCCAGGCTCTTCAGCCTGGCCCCTAGGACCCCTCCTGACCTCTCCTGAGCCTGCCCGCCACTGGCACCCTGAACCCCTGCTGTACCCATCTGCCCCTCGGCCTCCATGATTCTGTCCCGTCGGGAGTGCCCCACCCCGCCCCTCTTCCCCTCACCACGGGAACGCCACTCATCCTCGGACCATAGCTAAGCGGCACTTCCCTGATGTGCTGCCCTCCTCCCCAGCTGGGCTCAGGGCCTCCACTCTGCTCCGTGAGCTGCCTGTGCTCCCCCTGCCGCTCGGCGCCTGGCCTGCTGGCTTATCATTGCCTCTCTGTGTGCTCACCCCAGACTTGGGGGGTCCCCCAGGGCTTGGACTCACATGCCATTCCGTGTACCCAGCATGGGGCCTGGCCCATTATCTAGGCCCCAGGAAGCAGATGCTGAATGAACGCACACATTTCCTTTCTGGGGGTCTCTTTGTGCATCTTCTTTCAGATGAGGTAGAGGTGGTGGGGGGCTGAGGGGGTGGGGGTGGGTGTTGGCTGGGTCAGCCGTGGTGGGCCAGGCCACCAGGCCTGATCTCTCACCTCATACAGGCAGCACTGCACAATGACAATCAGAGTGAGGATGACCGCGTGCAGGCTGAAGAAGACGTCATTACTGTCCACGGGGTTCACTCCATTGGGGTATTTGAAGAGAAACTGCTCCTATTTGGGGGTGAGGAGGAGCTGAGTGGTGAGGAGCAGCCAAGCCACCAAGCAGCTTGGGCAGTGGGGCCAGGCAGGGCCATACCTTGATGTAGGGCACCCACAGCAGGCCGATGTTGAACACACTGTAGGCCACAAAACCCGTCAGGTTCAGGGCCACGAAGTCAAAGCTCAGACCAATGACACTGTAGGGGCAGAAGACACAAGGCAGGGCAGGGAGTGAGGTCTGGGGCCACTGCTGGAAATGGGACAGAGTTCCCAGCACATGGTGAATGAGGGCCTGGCCCTCCTCAAGAAGAGCAATGTCCTTAGGTCCCTCCTGACACAGTCAATGCCACCCAGTCCCTGCCCTCTTAAGAGCTGGTTCCTTTCTCCCCTCACCTCTCCCCCCCGGCCCCGAGATTTCTCTGCTGAAGTCCTGGCCCCCAGAACGAAGTATGGAGGCTGCCTGCGGAAAGGATGCATGTCCCTCCCTGGCTCTCTGCTCGCCAGCCCTCTAAGAGGCCCATGTGGCCAGGGTGACTGCAGAAACTTGAGTCCTTGCTGCACGAAGACGCAAGTCAAGGCAGGACTGCTTTATCTCCAAGGCCGAAGGACACGTGACTTGACACCTAAGTCCTCCAGGGCTGGATCCGAGCAGAGAGTATTCGGGGTGGACCCCCCATGCCCATTCTTCACTTAACTGAGAAGTCCCATTTTGCTGCTTTCACAGGGAGGGGTTGAGCTGGGCAAGGTACCAAACGCACAGCACTGGAAGTCCTATCCAGGTGCTTAGAGCTTTCACAACAGGACAGGCAGAAAGAAGAGCAGAGAGGGGGACACATAACACCAAAATGCCTGCAGCCTTGCTGGAATTCCCCTCCCCACCCACGGGCCCCAAGCCAACCTGCACACAAAGCTCAGCGGTTACCTTTTCCGCCTCCAGTTCTTGATCACCTGAGGGTAGAAGGAGATGGACCAGGCCACAAAGTAGATCCAGCCAATCACCTGGTTTATGACGCTCACCACGCTGCTGTGGATCACCAAGAAGCGTATCCTTGGGCTGGAAGGAATTTGGGGACTGGGATGAGCTGAGGCTGGGCTTCTGGAGAAAACCCCCATGTGCCCCAGAGTGCCTCCCCTCTTATTACATGAGGCCCACACGGGCTAGATAAGCCTACCCAGTCTGGTTGGAATGATTTCCATGCAGATAAACAGTAACTTGTCCAACATTTCGAGATGTCACTTGAAAAGAGGAATCTGTCCCTCCAGGGGGCACCAAAACCTGTTAGGAAGACTGAATGTTATTGAGGGCCTCACTGAATATCTAGTTCCAGGCTCCACCTAGGGATCATAGGCCTTGCCTTCCACGAGCTTACTAACCAAGAGACACTGGGCCCACCAGCCAACTCGAATCCCCCCATACATCTGTGTCAGACTCTCACAGGCCTTGTCCTAAGGCCCTCCCTGGCTTATCTCTGAGTGAAGGGGGGATGTTCTCTTCCTCTTACTAGCCATGTGACCTTGGGCAAGTTATTCAAGCTCTGATCTCAGTCTGCTCATCTGTAAAAGGGGTTAACAAAAGTATCTACCTTTCCGTGTTGCTGTGAATGACAGAACATCTATAAAGCTTACAGTATAGAGCCCAACACATGGCAAGCTGTGTGAGCTTACGATCACTACAATACTATAACTACTATTACTTATCCTTCCATCATTATTAGCTCCTCAATATCCATAGACAGATGTCTGCCTCATGCCCACCCTGGTTGCCAAGTGACAAAACAGAAGAGGTGTATGCACCAGATACTTAACAAGGAGAATACTTTCACCCTCATTTCTGCCCAATATTTATCAAAAGCTCTGCTCCACGAAAAAGTACCTGGAAGTCGGCCTGCAATATCTGATCTCCCAACCGTTCCTCCTGATACTCTCAGATCCCCCTAGAGTGGCAGGGAGCAGGATGATAGCTTTACTGAACCAAACCGTCTCCACCTGCCCCCAACCTCTTTGCTTCCTGGATAACATTCTGGGTCCCGCCCTCCACCCACATTGCAGGTACCGAGAGGATTTGGCTCATTTGATTGCAGCGGCTTCTTAATGAGCACGCTTGAAGCACTGCTTTTTTGATCTTAATACCAGAAATTAGGGGGCTTTAGCAGAACAAATGAAATGGTATAAGTGGCTGCTGCATAGCCTGGAGCCCAATTTATGGTCTACATCTTGCAAGCTGTATCTTCATGACATGTACCACTCTTGGCTCATTTATTTTCCTAGTGACTCATTTTTTCTTACTATTAACAGATATTCCTTTAATGTTGTTGGCATATTTGTAAGTGGCCACTAAATCCCTTCTGGAACAAGGCAGGGAGAAAAATCAGTCAATCAGAAATTGACTGATATAAGGCAGAATGAAATGATAATGATTGTTACCTTTCATGGAGTGTTTTCTATGTGCCAGGTGCAGTCCTAGACATTTTATACTTGGCTAGTGTGTTTACTCTGACTCAATGCTGTCAGGTAGACATTATTAACCCCATGTCTACAAATGAGGGAACTGTGCTGTGTCGGGTGAAGTACCTTACCCAAGGCTCTCGGGCCACGCTCCTGGACCACCTGACTCCCATGTTCTAACCAGAGATTTCCTGCGTCCCAGGTAGTGGAGAGCAGTGGTTAGAGCTGGATGGGACAGGGCCAGTGAGGAAGGAGCCTGAAAAGGTGGGTGGTGCCCATAAAGATTATCTTAACACAAATGGCTTGATTCCCACTGTTAAATTCAAAAATCCCCAAAACCTGAACTATAACATATATGCAGAAAAGTATACACATCAAAGCTTGATGAAATGTCTGCAGAATGAACATATCCAGCTCCCAGATCAAGAAATGAAACATTCTGTCTCTAGTTTAGGATTGTTTAAAAAAAAATTCTCAACCCCCAGAAGCCCGGTGTGCTCTCCCAGTCTACCTTAGGTTACCCTGAGGGTAACCACTGCCCTAACACCATAGATTCGCTTTGTGTTTGTTCTTTACATTCAAGGAGTCATATAGTTCAGGATTTTTTTTGCGTCAGGCTTCTTTTGCTTAACATTTGTGACTTTCACTGATTTTTAAAAGATGATACTTTCACTTAGCTGTTTGGCCCTAAACTAAGTGATCAGTGTTCTTCTGAGAGTCTAAATTTGATCTGCAGGTCAGAGGGCTATGTGTCAGAACCTGCAGTGAAAACCGCTGACTTTCCTCACCCTTCCGAGCGCTGGACAGGAGGGGGAGCTGAGAGAAATGGTGTTAAGGAGGTCTGGTGCTCACCAAGGAGAGACATCCACCTCCCACGTGGGGTCTCTCTAGCTGGACACTCAGATCCCTCTCTCAGCAATGCTATATTTTTCAGATCATAGAAACACTTGGGACTGATCACGTTTCACTCCTGTTTGCTTGCTGGGGGCTCAGAGCTGATTTGCAGCCCATCTCTGCAAGCATCCAGGGCCTCATGATGCGTCTCATGCCATCTCTCTCACCCCTGCATTCATCTCCCCCCCCAGCTTATTAAGGTCGAATCAACAAATAAAAATTGTATATATTGACAGCATGCAATGCCATGTTTGATACATGCATACATTGTGAGATGATTAAATCAAGCTAATTAACATAGACATCAGCTCACATACTTATCATTTTCTTGTGGAGGGAACATTTAAGATCTAATCTCTTAGCAATTTTCAAGTATGCAGTACATGATTATTAACTATAGTGACCATGCTGTACAATAGGTCTCCAGAAATTCTTCATCCTAACTGACTTTCGTTCATCTTGTTTGTATTTTAAACCCTTATTTGCTCCCCCTATGGATGTCTTTTATCCAGTTGAGTGGCACCTGGTTCAAATCCTGGTTAAGGTGGAAGCAGGGTACACACAAACAGATAAACACATAAAGCTATGAATACTCACTATGAGACCAGACAACCAGGGACCAGACGACCTCTGACATAGGTTTTTGGAAATGACCCCCAACCAGTGGTTTCTCAGAACAGTGCTTCACAAACTTTAATGTGGACCCAAGTCATCATCGGAGGCTCTTGCTACCATGCGGACTTGGAATCAGTAGGTCTGGGATGGTGCCTGGGGTTCTGCATTTCTAAAAGATTTTTAAGCACGGCCAGTGCTGCTGGTCCCTGAATGCCCCTTGAGTAGCAAGCAGTTAGAAACCATCTTAAGAACTTCTACATTCTCAGAACCACTTCTGCCTCAGGTTTCTTACTATTACTTTGTTAGTTCCATCTAAAAGGCATACAATGTTCATCCCCAAAGAGACCAACAAAGCCAACACCATAATTTCCAGGATGATGGAACAGGGACAGCCCAGGTGACCTATTTCCACAAGCTCTTAATTAAATGTGTTTTGTTACCTAGCACTTCCCTACCTGTCCATTAAAATGTATTACTTACTTCGTCAGGGAGCTCAAGGATAGTGATATTTTTTGAACGAAATGTGATTTCAAAAGTGATCACCACGGTTGCATTTAATGGTTGCCTGTGGACGACAAGAGTCTCATTACTGATGAGAAGTTGGACTCCCTGAGATCTTAGCCCACCCTCTGGATTTCACACTGGGCCTTCCTTTCTCGTGATTAGGCTTAGGATATGCTATGTGCTCAACCAGACGGGTAGGGAAGTGGAACCCCTGCTCCTTAGGTGTTTTCTATTTCTGGCAGGACATTAGATGTCCCTTCGGGGTAGGGTGAGAACAGGAGAAGGTAGTAAACTGGCTCTGAATGACAAATGAGGACTCTGGCAGCCAACAGGACCATGGCTCCTTGCTCTGGTGGAAAAGACTTCCAGACGGAGTCAGGTCTGAGCAGGGCTTTACGTGAGGGTAAGAATTTTTTTTTTTTTTTTTTAAAGAGACAAGGTCTTTTCTCTGTAATCCAGGCTGGAGTGCAGTGGTACAATTATAGCTGACTGCAGCCTTGAAATCCTGGGCTCAGGTGAGCCTCCTGCCTCAGCCTCTGGAGTAGGTGGAACTACAGGTGCGTGACACCATGCCCAGCTAATTTTTGTACAGATGGGGTCTCCCTATGTTGCCCAGGCTAGTCTCAAACTCCTAGCCTCAAGTGATCCTCCTACCAAGACCTCCCAAAGTGCTTGCCCGAGGGTCATTATTTGACTGAAGGAGGTGAGGGCCCTCCAGGCAGGGCATGAGGAGGGAGCAGCATGTCCCTGGAAAGCTGGGAGATGTGTCTGACCGGATAAGGTAGACATGCTGCCTGGGAGCAGCCTGTTGGGGGCTCAGGTCTGGGCTTAAAGGCCTGGAGTTAACTTGGAAGGCAGTGGGAAGATACCCAAGGGTTCTGGAGAGGGGAGAGCTGTGGTAAGAGGATGACTTGTGAAATTTACAAGGCATCAATGTGCAGAGATGGCAAGAGCTAGGAATGGAACAGCAAACCTGATAGAGGGCTGAGGAACCAAAGCTTTGGTTTGAGATCTGACCTCCCAGGAGAGGTGAGGCAAAGGGACAGGAGTAAAGGACAGGGCTCCAGACTGTCATCTCAGGGAATCCTCATGGCTGGAGGCAAGAAGAGGACAAAGCAGCCAAGAGTACAGAAGCAAGAGGCAGGCTCCCTGGCACAGTCTGGACTAGGTTGAGACCCTCATGCCTGAACCAGTGGACATCAGCAAGTAAGACTCTCAGACAAGGCTAGGCATGAGCATGGCAGGAGCGGGATCCACCCAATGTGGTCACTTCTGCTTTTGGAAGTGAGCTCAGAAGTGCTGACAAGCAGCTCAGCTCCTTGCCCCTGGACCTTCAGGGCTCTCTTCAAATATTCAGAGTCTTGGCAAGGACCACTGTGAATGAAATCTGGCACCAGCTGCTGGTCACTCAGGACTCTTCACCTGGGGAAAAGACCCATGTCTCTGGGAGAAACACCCCTTCCTCTTCCTCCCAGTGGAAACAAGAGTTCAGTGTGGGGGTCAGACTGTAGGACTGCACTCTGTAGCCTGGGGCCAGTACCACCCCTTTTTCTATGTCTTACAGTTAAGAGGCAAGAATGTCACATTGGAAATATGAACACACTGAGAGCCAGGGGTCAGCCCTGACCCAGTTGTGGGTTCCAGAGGGCCTGAGGACAGAGCCAGGCCAGAAACTTACCCGAGGGTGATGCTGACGTTGGCTGAGCTGCCGTTCTCCAGCTTCACGATGGGAGGAACAGTGAGGCTGACAGTGGACTCTGGAAGGGCCCAAATCAATGACATGAAGTGTCAGGCCAGAGAGCTCAGGCCCAGGAGCCCTAATTCATGATGGGAATGGAAACCGGGGCCTCATTAGGCTCTTTCCCCATCTGCTGCCAGAGACAGAGGCAGGAAAACACAGGCTGGAGCAGGAAATGCTGTAGCTTCCTCCCCACTCCACTGACAGGCTCTGAGCTACCCAGAGATAGTTTGAGAACCGTGGGGTCCAAAAATTACCAGAAGGAATTCCAGACACGACCTGGGACTGCAAAAGGCAGACGTGAGCCACTTCTTTAGATGGAAAGCACAGGGGTCTCCTCTGTTCACAGAGCTGGGATGGCCCTGGGGACCTGGTCCAGCCCTTTTCCTGCACTGTCAGCTACCAAGTTTCTAGAGAACCCTTCTGGGCTCCCTTCCTAGCCCAGCTCTACCCAATCACTGACCCCCTTCCTGAGGCTGACTATATGCTGGTGACTGGAGGAAGAAGGGTGAACAATCAGGGATTTCTTCTTGGCATCAAGGCGTTAACTCAGGATAAAGTCACAAACAGGTGCCTGTGACTAAATAAAACAAGAAAACAAGAAAAAAAAACCCAAATAGGCCACCTGGATGAGGGAGGAAGCAGGTCTGGATCTTGGAAAACCTTATCTTGGGGGCCAAATACCCCAGAGCACCTTGGTCACAGAACGAGACTGAGTTAGCTTCTCTCTGACCGCCTTCTGTATTCTTTGGGCAGCCCACATCCCTACTCCCACTCCCAGGTGTGCTCTTTGTCACACCTGCCCATCTCCTCCCACTGCTCACTGCCTTCAGGTTATGCACAGCCTAGAGGTCATGATCATGAACCTAGACCGAGCTGGGGAAGCAGGTGTACAACTCTGACGAAGCCGTCTTCTAGGCGTAGAGGCTGCCAGGGGGGCCTAGCTTGCCCTCCACCCAGACCCCTCAAAGGCAGATGAAAAGTTTGAGATCTGAAATTTTAGATGCTTGGGTTGGAAGGAAACTTAAAGTTACCTAATTCAACCTCTGATTCCTTGTTTCAATATTCCTGCCAAGTAGTTTCTCTTCCTCTGCCTGGACACCTCCAGAGATAGTAACCTTACCTCCTTCCAGGGACTCGGTCAGCCTAAAACTTGCCCTTCTGGGCCTGCCTCTGTTACCGGGAGCCTCTCAGACCCTATCTGAGCTGCTTTCTCTATATTACTCATGCACATGTGAATGAAGATGGAAGCTCTGTCTTGAATCTGTAAGTCCCCAGGCTGAGATTCCCACAGCCCACAGTCTCCAGTCCCCCACTGCCTGGCTGGGCCCTTCAGGGTAGGATGTCCCCACACTGGCCTTTGCAGAGGCCAAGCAGCTAGGTCCCTCTTACATGAAGCCTCAGGGCCCAGAGGCAGCTTTGGCAACTCTATTGCTTCTTTGTTGTGCTCAAGGCTCTGAGACCATTCCGAGGCTTTGTTCTGGGCTTGCACAGCTGGGGTAGTGCAGGACTTCCTGTCCCTGCCTGCTCAATTTGACCTAGAGCTAAGGACCACACAAGATAAGCAAGTCCCAGACCCAGCCACTGCTCAGGACAGGGATACTGCAAGTGATGCCAGGCTGCCACCCATAGGTCTGCATTCCTGGATGGCCTTAGCTCTTTCACAGTCCTTGCATTTTTTTTTGAAACGGGGTCTCACTCTGTTGCCTGGGCTAGAGTGCAGTGGCGTTATCATAGCTCACTGCAACCTCAAACTCCTGGGATCAAGCAATCATCCTGCCACAGCCAACTGAGTAGCTGGGACTATAGGTGGGCACCACCTTGCCTGGCTAATTTTTCTATTTTATGTGTGTGGGGGGGTCTCACTCTTGCTCAGGCTGGTTTCTAACTCCTGGCCTCAAGCGATTCTCCCACTTTAGCCTCTCAAAGTGCTGGGGTTACAGGTGAGAGACACTGCACCAGGCCAGTCTTTGTATTTTAAAGGGTGAGGTTGTGAACTTTCAAAGAACTGGATCAGAAAATGTTTATTTTCCCTTCATATAGCCCCACAGAAGATAGTAGTGCTCCACAGCTGAGATATTGGGCTCTGAAGTCACATAGTTCCATTCTGGCTCTGACATTTCCTAGCTATGTGGCCACTGGTAAGGTACTTTGCCTCTCTGAACCTACATTTCCTTGCCTATACAATGGGGAGATTAACAAAACCTATCTCACAGGGTCATTTTGAAGATAAAATGTATTAATATAATGGAGAGGAGTCCTATGCAAGTCCCAGCTTTGTTACTTTCTAGCTGTGTGACTTTGGGAAAGTCTTCTACCCTCTCTAGGCCTCAGTTTCCCTCTGTATAATTGGAATGGTGACAGCTGGAATTTTTTTGTTTTTTTTCTCCCTAGGGAAGTGCATTACTAACGTAGATTTAAAGTGTGCAGGCTGGGCGCGGTGACTCACACCTATAATCCTAGCACTCTGGGAGGCCGAGGCGGGTGGATCGCTCGAGGTCAGGAGTTCAAAACCAGCCTGAGCAAGAGCGAGATCCCGTCTCTACCATAAATAGAAAGAAATTAATTGGCCAACTAAAAATATATATAGAAAAAATTAGCCAGGCATGGTGGTACATGCCTGTAGTCCCAGCTACTTGGGAGGCTGAAGCAGGAGGACTGCCTGAGCACAGGAGTTTGAGGTTGCTGTGAGCTAGGCTGATGCCAAGGCACTCTAGGCCGGGCAACAGAGCGAGACTCTGTCTCAAAAAAAAAAAAAAAAAAAAGAAAAGAAAAAAATAAAGTGTACAAATGAGCACACGTATGTGTAGACGCACACTCCAGCCTCAGTTCCAGAGAATATGATCTAATAGGGCTGGGGTGGGGCTCTGGTACCCATGTTGAGAAACACTGGGTTCCATGGTCTAAAGGACTTTTTCTTTGTGGGAAATTGCTTAGCCACAAGGTGTGACTACAAAGTAACATGCTTTAACAAACCTGTAAGTGATCAGATGACCACTGTTTTTGCTCAGAGATTTAAGAGGCCAGATAACCAAAATAGTACAAGACTCTTAGGAAACTTCTGCACCATTTGTATTGTTTATCACTTGCAATCTTGCAATCTTTAGTCAGGGATTTCAAGATGTATTTGATCTTTGACAACAGCCAAGCAGAGGATCAAAACAACAGGGCTGGCCCCCTTGGAGTGTTAAACACAGCTCTTCATGGAAGGAATTCCAGAAATGTTCTAGGCAGTGGGAGAATTACTAGAATGACGATCAGTCCTCCTACAAGGATGTGCAAACCCTGATACCAGCCTGTGTTCTGTGTGGCCACCTAGACCTGCTGGGGCTGTTGGACCCTGTTCCTTAGCTCTCCTCTAAGGGGAAGGTTTTCTTATCTTACATGGGGGTGCTGGGCAGACTCCTCAGGTATCTGTGCTTGGAAGAACCAGGTAAACAGGTACAACAGGGTGGCTAACTCATCTGCCTCCCCTGGGTCTCCCAGGACCCACAACTCTCTGCGAGGTCCATGGGGCAGGGGCATAAGGCATTCTTTAAGGTATTATCCTAGGTTGTTGGGGCTCCACAGTTTTACTATACTTTGAGAGCCAGTTGCATAGTCTGACTTTAAGAACCAACTGCTGACTTTGGTAATACAAAAAAGTTAACAAGGATACCAGGGTAGAAGGCCAATTATTTGTGGAGCTATCTGGTTCTTTGTAAAACTCCTGGACCCCAGACCTGGGTCTGCTACACTACCCCAGTGGCCGCCTGGCTGAGAGACAGGCAGACCCACATAATCTGGACAGCATTAAACCCTTGATGACAAACAGGGCAGGCTACTCACTCTTACAGCCACTATTTCCTTCTTTACAAAGTTGATGACCTATTTTTAAACTTACCACATTTCTCTATGAGCTTCAGGGGAAAAAGGATAAAAATAATCAGCCAGTTCTTTAACATGTTCCCCCGATTTCTCAGAACTAGGAAGAAAAACAGCAAGTTCACATTAAGGTTGAATCAGTTCAGCTCCATATTGGTAGACAATATGCCATTTGGAACCATGGTGTGGGACAGCTCATAAAGGACTTATACTGTTGACCTCACAGGCTCTGCATCACAACCTCAGAGGAGACCCCAGGGGACTTATCTTTGATATATGGGAAACAGGCTCAGAGCAGTCAAGTGGGTTGTGTAAAGTCCCATCCCGAGGAAGTGAACAAAGACCCAAGTTTTCCCCTTCTCAACTGCTTTTTGTTAACTTAGTTAACAGAAAGAAAGGATGTAGTTTTACTGGCTTGAGGTTCTTTTTTTCCAAAAAGTTATTAAAGCCATGGTCAGATATTTGAATCTGTGAACCTACAAACCTCAAGGAAATTCATTTCATTTCCTGTCCTAGGATAAGAATCCAAGGGCTAATGATACCAGCTGACCCATGATTAAGACTTTTTCATTTGACAAATGTCACCCCTCCAGGACTGGCCGGGATCATTCACAATGAGGACTCAGGGAGGACAAGCCCCAGAGTCCTGGAGCAATTCATTGGTTTAGTGTGGGAGACAGGTTGCTGCATTGCCATAACACCAACACACAGCAGGTAAACCTTAGGTTAAGAGAGAGCAGGTCAGCATGGATTTCTGTAACTTAAACTCTACATGCTGCCTCAGTGCACAGTGCTCAGGCCCTCCCACCCCCGACAGCTTCTGGGGGTTCCTGCAAAAAGTGGGGATAGCTAGATGAGGTCTGTGTGGAAACATCCCTGCTCCCACTCTGGTTTCAGTTTCCCTAAGGCCTCTAGGAGCTCCTCACACCTCCCTTTCACGTTCCTCAAGAAGTTACCCTTAGCATCACATAACGCTATTAGTGAAAAAAATAAACAAAAGAAGTCTCCCCGACTGCCGCAACTGTCTGATCTCCACGTGCCCCCATTTCCTCAAGGGGCCTCTTTGCCTGATTCCTTAGGTCTCCCCACTCTCTGGCCTCCTCTGGGGTCCTTGCCCTTGGTGCTGGATCCCTGTGCTCTCTCCTCTCCACTCCCTGTACCCTGACCTTCCAGGAATTGCCCTCTTGCATCTATGGAATGACCACAGGCCTCCCTCTTGCCACTCTCTGTTCCTCACATATGCCCCGTGTCCTCAAGTTCAGGATTCAGTTTGTTGCCCAGGGCAGAGTCTGGGTTTTTCTCCAGAAATGAAATGGAGAATCAGGCTGAACTGGCTCCTCTCTCATTTCACATAAGTGGAATGCGGAATGAGAAAGTCAAACACTTGGTCAGCAAAAGTTCCCTAGCCTCAAAGGCTGAGACACCTGGAAGATGACATGAGAGACAGAGAGACACTGAGAGATAAATCAATTAAAATGCTAAAAACATCAGATTGATAATTATACACAACTAGTGCCTTGTGAAAGCCACAAGATAGAAATGAAACATTTCCAACAATGGGCACTGTCTGGCATGCCCTTCTTTCTGCGTAAGTTCTATCATCCAGGCCCCAGTTCAGATGTCATGCATTTCAAGAAGCTTCTCCCACCCCCTTAATCCCCTCCCAGGAGTAACCTGAGGTCAGGGATCTCCTGTGGCAGCTCCTCCCTTCCAGAGTTAATCATGTCCTCTGTTCTGGGGCCTGGAATTCCCTGAATCTTCTACTTCTAAAAGGATAACACGGACAAAAGAAAGGAATATGTGCCTGGAGACAGACTGCACAGGTTTGAACCTGGGCTCCCCCGTTTATTAGTTATGTGACCTTGTAGTGCTACTTTACCTCCTCAAGCTTCAATTTCCTAATGGGGAAACAAGGATGGTGATAACTACCTCACAGGATTTAAATGAGATGAAATATACATTGTCAATTGGGACTAAAAATGGCTCTTGGGGGGTGGAGAGAAAAAAAATCTTAGATATTACAAAAGTTTGTGGCCCTGCAAACGACTACAGTTTATAACAAATACAGAATTTACTGGTGTATTAAAGTTTCATGGGAAGGGGTTAATAAGCATAAAAACGTTGAGAAACAAAACAGAAGTGACTACTTCTGTGGCCTAAGGCACTTAGCAAGCTCTCCCAAAGCATGTTATTTTCCTCAGTGTTATTAAAAAAGGCAGGTCCCAGGTATCATCTCTTCCTCCAGTCTGAAAACCCCAGAGGGCCGGGTGGGGCCTCGTTCTGCCCAGTCCTCCCGGAGCCCAGCACTCAGTAAGTCAACAGGAACTCCTGCCAATGGTCCCTTCAGCGTCTGGCTTCTCCAACGCAATCTGAAAACTCTGCAACCCAGATTCAGGCGGCAACTAAGCAGGAGGCAGGGCAGGGTCTCGGAACCGCACCGGCTTAGAGACACCCACACCACCCCGGCAGCACGACGTCCCTGCTGCCGCTCACCACCACCCGGACCCTTAAACCTGGGAGCTGTCCGGTGTCGCGAGGCCAGGACTGGTGGCAAGGGGTGGAACCGAGGCGCAGGTGAAGGGGGCTGGATCCGTGGCTGGCCGCTCCACTGACGCGCTGTGCCAGTCTCTGGACCTCAAGGGCTCCGCCTCTCACCTCAGAGCCTCTCCGGTTCGGAGGACCGACAACACGGGACGTACGAACCTCGCGCCAGCTGCCGCTCGGGGCGGTGCCGGTTCCCCCGGCCGGCTAGACTTTGTGGAGGGCGGGCCCGCTGTCACCTGACCTCAGCCACCTGACTCGTGGGCGCTCATCTCCGCGCGGTGCACTCTGGGAGTTGTAGTGTGAGCCTTAGCCGGACAGAGCTGGGCGGGGCGGAGGGGATGGGGCCTTGGCAAGGATGGAGGCTCTGGTGTGAGGGAGAATTAAGCCACTTCTAGAGAAACCGAGGCTCTGGGAGTCTCTGACGCCTCTCGCCTCCCAGCTACTTTGGTAAGCTAGGCTCGGTCAGCGCTTGTCTGTGCCGGAACGGCAGCCCTGCGGGGCGGGGCCCTCTAGGTCCCGCCTTCCACCGCCTCTCCGCCTATAGCCGGGTCCCGCCGCGAGGGGCGCGTAGGGGGTCTGCCTTCCTCCACCAATGGGAAGACTGGAAACCGCCATGTTGGGTGTGGCTGAAAGATTGGCAGGCGGGGCCCCTCCGCGGCACCTCCCTCTCGGGTGAAGTGTGCGGGCGGGGGCGCCTCGGGCGGCAGACTGTGCTGCGCGGGTCACCGAGGTCATGGCTGCGCGGCCCGTCACTCTCGGCATTGACCTGGGCACCACGTCTGTGAAGGCGGCCCTGCTGGGGGCTGCGCCCGGGGACCCATCCGAGTTCGTGGTCCTGGCGAGCTGCGCCCGGGCTGCGCGGGCAGAGGTGGCGGCAGAGAGCTCGGCGGCCGGGTCCCAGGTGAGGTAGCGCCCTGGAGCCACGCCGCCTCCAGGAGCCTCCTGACAACCCTTTTCCTCCTCCAAGGAGCGTCATTGATAGCCTCTCCTGCAAAGGAGTCTCTGCTCCATCCTGTCTTACCTCGCCTGCCCCCATCTCCTCCAGGGGCTTCTGCTTGACAGCTCCGCCTGATCCGTTAGATCTCGCCCCAGGAGCTTCTCCATCTCCGGGTACGGATCTCCCCACTCTCTGGCCTCCTCTGGAGACCTTGCCCCTGGTGCTGGATCCCTGTGCTCTCTGCCCTCCACTCTCTGTGCCCTGACCTTCGAGGAGGAGGAATTGCCTTCTTGCGTCTATGGAATGACCACAGGACTCCCTGTCACTCTTGCCACTCTCTGCTCCCCACATCTGCCCTGTGCCCTCCAGTTCAGGATTCAGTTTGTTGCCCAGGGCAGAGTCTGGGTTTTCCTCCGGAAATTGGATGCAGAATTAGGCCTAACCAGCTCTATTTCCACAGAAGTAGAATGCAGACTGAGAAAGTCAAACACTTGGTCAGCAAAAGTTCCGCAGCCTCAAAGGCTGAGACATCTGGAGGAAAGAGCTCAGCAGATAGAAAGACATGGAGAGATATGCAAATAAAATGTTTTCAAAAAGGGTCAGATTGGCCGGGCGCGGTGGCTAACGCCTGTAATCCTAACACTCTGGAAGGCTGAGGAGGGTGTATCGCTCAAGGTCAGGAGATCAATACCAGCCTGAGCAAGAGGGAGACCCCCCCCCCGTCTCTACTAAAAAAATAGAAATTATCTGGACAACTGAAAAAATATATATAGAAAAAATTAGCCGGGCATGGTGGTGCATGCCTGTAGTCCCAGCTACTTGGGAGGCTGAGGCAGGAGGATCGCTTGAGCACAGGAGTTTTAGGTTGCTGTGACCTAGGCTGATGCCGTGGCACTCTAGCCCGGGCAACAGAGTGAGACTCTGTCTCAAAAAAAAAAAAAAAAAAAAAAAAGGGTCAGATTGATACTTACATACTACAGCTAGTGGCTTGTGAAAGCCACAAGATAGAAATAGACAATTTCAGAATAATGGGCTCTTTTGGGAGATGTGGGTAGGTCAGAAAAGATGTCAATTCTCAGAGCTGGAACCTGTTAATTACCTGAAAAAGGTAGCTCTATGTTCAGTTAATTGACATTAGAAATTAATATCAAGGAACTTTCTGTGTAACCTTGACTTTTTTTCTGGGCCTCAGCTTGTTCTCTGAGTTTAAATAGGTAGACTCTAAGGCCACTGCCAGCCACAAATCTTGATTTTCTGAGCCAAGCCCCACCCCCAAGAGCTTTGTTTTTCACAAGCTCTTACCACATATCTGGACTCAGTTCTTTAGAGTTCAGAGCCTATTTTGCTCAGAAGTGTTTTATGTTTTTTATGTTTTTGAAATTTCTTTTCTTTTTTTTTTTTAGGACAGTCTCGGTCTGTTGCTCAGGCTAGGATACAGTGGCCTCATCATATCTCACTGCAACCTCAAACTCCTGGGCTCAAGTGATTCTCCTGCCTCAGCCTCCCAAATAGCTGGGACTACAGGCATGCGCCACCATGCCTGGCTGATTTTGTTTTGTAATTTTTTGTAGAGACAGAGTCTTGCTCTTGCTTAGGCTGGTCTGGAACTCCTGGTCTCAATCAGTCCTCCTGCCTTGGCCTCCCAAAGTGCTAGGATTATAGGCATGAGCCACCAAGTCCCAGCCTAGAAGCATTTTAGAGGATAAAGATTTCAGGAACACTTTGCATTCTTGTAGAGGTTTTCAAAATTAGTTTGGTTGGAGCATCAGGGTATTTTAAAATGATTACTTCACTTCATAGACTGTGAAATGGAGGCAAAGTTGGATCTGACACTGTCGGGGTGGGCAGGAAAGCTGGGATTACAAAAGAGTGAGCACAGACAGTGCCCCTTTCTCTTGAAATAGGGCCACTTATGGAACAAACAGCATTGCTGTGATTTCATCTACAGCAGGGTTTCTCAACCTTGGCACTGTTGACATTTTAGGCTGCATAGTTTCTGTTGTGTGTGTGGGTATCCTGTGCATTCATTGTAGGATGTTTAGCAGCATTCCTGGCCTCTACTTATTAGATGCCAGTAGTACCTGCCCCTTCCCCCTAGATGTCACAACCAAAAATGTCTCCACATTAACAAATGTCCCCCAGGGGTCAAAATCACCCCTGACGGCTGAACCACCTGACGGCTGTGTTCTTTCCTTACACTCGCACTTTTCACTCATTGAGTATTACGTATACCAAGGTCAAGCTTGGCAGCTGTGTGGAAGATCAGATTTTTAGGTATTTGCAAATGTAAAGGTTTTTGAAGGAAGCTCTGTGACCCTTTCTCAGCTGTTTATTTTTCCTCTCTTGGCTTCAGTTTCCTCAGCTGTAAAAGGGGGCATGGGGAATGCCTTTCTAAGCACTCTTTTCAGGCCTGAAGTTCTAAGATATGATCTGAGTGTAGACTGACTGATCAAGGAACGGCGGCAATGCCTTTCTGGTTATGTTGGGAGTCTGCCCATTGTCTGTCCAAGTACTTCTCCCTGATCACACTCAACCCTAAAACTGGAACTGACTGCTGAACACTGCCTGCCTCCCTTTACTCCCACCTGGCCTGTTTCCCTCCTCATCTGTTTCCACTTACACAACTCATTCACCCCAGCTTCTCTGTCCTGGGCTGATGTATACTATCTGATGGCCATGTAGGGGGACTCTTTAAAATAGCACTGTCTGGTAGAAATGCGAACCACAGATGTGAGGCGCCTGTGCCCTTTTCAATTTCTAGTAGCCATATTTAGAGAAAAGGAAGCAGGTGGAATTAATTTTAATTGCATAGTTTATGTAACCCATTATCATTTTGACATGGAATAATCAATAGAAAATGTACTCATGGGATATTGAACATTGTTTTTTTCACACTATATTGAAATCTGGCGGGTATTTTACATTTCCAGCATCTCAATTCAGACTAGTCACATGTGGCTAACAACTGCAGTGTTGCACAGTGCAGGCTAAACATATCTCTCCCCTGCTTCCTTCTTGCTCCCCCACTGTCTACCCCCACCCTGTCTTCTTTCTCCCTCTGTGCCTGGTAATCTTTCACTTCCTGTTGGCTATTGTGTCTCTTACACATAAAGAATCCTTGTTAGGATCTGGGGCTGCCTTCTCAGGAAAATGCTTTGTGCTCTGTCTCTACTCCTTCTTTCCCCATCCGCCCCTTCCTCTTTGTCCTTCTTTCTGTTCCTTTGTTCATGCTTGTTAGGAGCCAGGAA